>JBBBDQ010021991.1:0-11543 GCA_037127315.1 Ascarosepion bandense | reverse complement strand
TTTTACTCCTCTTGTTATGTTGGGCTATCTAACCAACAAAGTCAATCAAACTATGTTTTATCCTCTTGTTATGTTGGGCTATCTAACCAACAAGGTCAATCAAACTATGTTTTATCCTCTTGTTATGTTGGGCTATCTAACCAACAAAGTCAATCAAACTATGTTTTATCCTCTTGTTATGTTGGGCTATCTAACCAACAAAGTCAATCAAACTATGTTTTATCCTCTTGTTATGTTGGGCTATCTAACCAACAAAGTCAATCAAACTATGTTTTATCCTCTTGTTATGTTGGGCTATCAACCAACAAAGTCAATCAAACTATGTTTTATCCTCTTGTTATGTTGGGCTATCTAACCTTAAGTCAATCAAACTATGTTTTATCCTCTTGTTATGTTGGTACTATCTAGCCAACAAAGTCAATCAAACTATGTTTTATCCTCTTGTTATGTTGGGCTATCTAACCAACAAAGTCAATCAAACATATCTCTTGTTATGTTGGGCTATCTAACCAACAAAGTCAATCAAACTATGTTTTATCCTCTTGTTATGTTGGGCTATCTAACCAACAAAGTCAATCAAGCTATGTTTTATCCTCTTGTTATGTTGGGCTATCTAACCAACAAAGTCAATCAAACTATGTTTTATCCTCTTGTTATGTTGGGCTATCTAACCAACAAGTCAATCAAACTATGTTTTATCCTCATTATGTTGGAGCTATCTAACCAACAAAAGGAATCAATCAAACTATGTTTATTATCCTCTTGTTATGTTGGGCTATCTAACCAACAAAGTCAATCAAACTATGTTTTATCCTCTTGTTATGTTGGGCTATCTAACCAGCAAAGTCAATCAAACTATGTTTTATCCTCTTGTTATGTTGGGCTATCTAACCAACAAAGTCAATCAAACTATGTTTTATCCTCTTGTTATGTTGGGCTATCTAACCAACAAAGTCAATCAAACTATGTTTTATCCTCTTGTTATGTTGGGCTATCTAACCAACAAAGTCAATCAAACTATGTTTTATCCTCTTGTTATGTTGGGCTATCTAACCAACAAAGTCAATCAAACTATGTTTTATCCTCTTGTTATGTTGGGCTATCTAACCAACAAAGTCAATCAACTATGTTTTATCCTCTTGTTATGTTGGGCTATCTAACCAACAAGTCAATCAAACTATGTTTTATCCTCTTGTTATGTTAGACTATCTAACCAACAAAGTCAATCAAACTATGTTTTATCCTCTTGTTATGTTGGGCTATCTAACCAACAAAGTCAATCAAACTATGTTTTATCCTCTTGTTATGTTGGGCTATCTAACCAACAAAGTCAATCAAACTATGTTTTATCCTCTTGTTATGTTGGGCTATCTAACCAACAAAGTCAGTAAAACTATGTTTTATCTCTTGTTATGTTGGGCTATCTAACCAACAAAGTCAATCAAACTATGTTTTATCCTCTTGTTATGTTGGGCTATCTAACCAACAAAGTCAATCAAACTATGTTTTATCCTCTTGTTATGTTGGGCTATCTAACCAACAAAGTCAATCAAACTATGTTTTATCCTCTTGTTATGTTGGGCTATCTAACCAACAAAGTCAATCAAACTATGTTTTATCCTCTTGTTATGTTGGGCTATCTAACCAACAAAGTCAATCAAACTATGTTTTATCCTCTTGTTATGTTGGGCTATTAACCAACAAAGTCAATCAAACTATGTTTTATCCTCTTGTTATGCCGGGCTATCTAACCAACAAAGTCAATCAAACTATGTTTTATCCTCTTGTTATGTTGGGCTATCTAACCAACAAGGTCAATCAAACTATGTTTTATCCTCTTGTTATGCTTTGGCTATCTAACCAACAAAGTCAATCAAACTATGTTTTATCCTCTTGTTATGCTTTTGGCTATCTAACCATCAAGGTCAATCAAACTATGTTTTATCTTCTTGTTATGTTGGGTTATCTAACCAACAAGGTCAATCAAACTATGTTTTATCTTGTTATGTTGGGCTATCTAACCAACAAGGTCAATCAAACTATGTTTTATCCTTTGTTATGTTGGGCTATCTAACCAACAAGGTCAATCAAACTATGTTTTATCCTCTTGTTATGTTGGGCTATCTAACCAACAAGGTCAATCAAACTATGTTTTATCCTCTCCTTGTTATGTTGGGCTATCTAACCAACAAAGTCAATCAAACTATGTTTTATTCTCTTGTTATGTTGGGCTATCTAACCAACAAGGTCAATCAAACTATGTTTTATCCTCTTGTTATGTTGGGCTATCTAACCAACAAAGTCAATCAAACTATGTTTTATCCTCTTGTTATGTTGGGCTATCTAACCAACAAAGTCAATCAAACTATGTTTTATCCTCTTGTTATGTTGGGCTATCTAACCAACAAAGTCAATCAAACTATGTTTTATCCTCTCCTTGTTATGTTGGGTCATCTAACCAACAAGGTCAATCAAACTATGTTTTATCCTCTTGTTATGTTGGGCTATCTAACCAACAAAGTCAATCAAACTATGTTTTATCCTCTTTGTTATGTTGGGCTATCTAACCAACAAAGTCAATCAAACTATGTTTTATCCCTCTTGTTATGTTGGGGCTATCTAACCAACAAAGTCAATCAAACTATGTTTTATCCTCTTGTTATGTTGGGCTATCTAACCAACAAAGTCAATCAAACTATGTTTTATCCTCTTGTTATGTTGGGCTATCTAAATCAACAAGGTCAATCAAACTATGTTTATCTCTTGTTATGTTGGGCTATCTAACCAACAAAGTCAATCAAACTATGTTTTATCCTCTTGTTATGTTGGGCTATCTAACCAACAAAGTCAATCAAACTATGTTTTATCCTCTTGTTATGTTGGGCTATCTAACCAACAAGGTCAATCAAACTATGTTTTATCCTCTTGTTATGTTGGGCTATCTAACCAACAAAGTCAATCAAACTATGTTTTATCCTCTTGTTATGCTTGGGCTATCTAACCAACAAGGTCAATCAAACTATGTTTTATCCTCTTGTTATGTTGGGCTATCTAACTAACAAGGTCAATCAAACTATGTTTTATCCTCTTGTTATGTTGGGCTATCTAACCAACAAAGTCAATCAAACTATGTTTTATCCTCTTGTTATGTTGGGCTATCTAACCAACAAGGTCAATCAAACTATGTTTTATCCTCTTGTTATGTTGGGCTATCTAACCAACAAAGTCAATCAAACTATGTTTTATCCTCTTGTTATGTTGGGCTATCTTAACTAACAAGGTCAATCAAACTATGTTTTATCCTCTTGTTATTTTGGGCTATCTAACCAACAAAGTCAATCAAACTATGTTTTATCCTCTTGTTATGTTGTATTATCTAACCAACAAGGTCAATCAAACTATGTTTTATCCTCTTGTTATGTTGGGCTATCTAACCAACAAAGTCAATCAAACTATGTTTTATCCTCTTGTTATGTTGGGCTATCTAACCAACAAAGTCAATCAAACTATGTTTTATCCTTCTGTTATGTTGGGCTATCTAACCAACAAGGTCAATCAAACTATGTTTTATCCTCTTGTTATGTTGGGCTATCTAACCAACAAAGTCAATCAAACTATGTTTTATCCTCTTGTTATGTTGGGCTATCTAACCAACAAGGTCAATCAAACTATGTTTTATCCTCTTGTTATGTTGGGCTATCTAACCACTAACAAAGTCAATCAAACTATGTTTTATCCTCTTGTTATGTTGGGCTATCTAACCAACAAAGTCAATCAAACTATGTTTTATCCTCTTGTTATGTTGGGCTATCTAACCAACAAGGTCAATCAAACTATGTTTTATCCTCTTGTTATGTTGGGCTATCTAACCAACAAGGTCAATCAAACTATGTTTTATCCTCTTGTTATGTTGGGCTATCTAACCAACAAAGTCAATCAAACTATGTTTTATCCTCTTGTTATGTTGGGCTATCTAACCAACAAAGTCAATCAAACTTATGTTTTATCCTCTTGTTATGTTGGGCTATCTAACCAACAAGGTCAATCAAACTATGTTTTATCCTCTTGTTATGTTGGGCTATCTAACCAACAAAGTCAATCAAACTATGTTTTATCCTCCTTGTTATGTTAAGCTATCTAACCAACAAGGTCAATCAAACTATGTTTTATCCTCTTGTTATGTTGGGCTATCTAACCAACAAAGTCAATCAAACTATGTTTTATCCTCTCCTTTGTTATGTTGGGCTATCTAACCAACAAAGTCAATCAAACTATGTTTTATCCTCTTGTTATGTTGGGCTATCTAACCAACAAGGTCAATCAAACTATGTTTTATCCTCTTTGTTATGTTGGGCTATCTAACCAAGAAGGTCAATCAAACTATGTTTTATCCTCTTGTTATGTTGGGCTATCTAACCAACAAAGTCAATCAAACTATGTTTTATCCTCTTGTTATGTTGGGCTATCTAACCAACAAAGTCAATCAAACTATGTTTTATCCTCTTGTTATGTTGGGTTATCTAACCAACAAAGTCAATCAAACTCATGTTTTATCCTTTGTTATGTTGGGCTATCTAACCAACAAAGTCAATCAAACTATGTTTTATCCTCTTGTTATGTTGGGCTATCTAACCAACAAGGTCAATCAAACTATGTTTTTATCCTTTGTTATGTTGGGCTATCTAACCAACAAAGTCAATCAAACTATGTTTTATCCTCTTGTTATGTTGGGCTATCTAACCAACAAGGTCAATCAAACTATGTTTTATCCTCTTGTTATGTTGGGCTATCTAACTAACAAAGTCAATCAAACTATGTTTTATCCTCTTGTTATGTTGGGCTATCTAACCAACAAAGTCAATCAAACTATGTTTTATCCTCTTGTTATGTTGGGCTATCTAACCAACAAGGTCAATCAAACTATGTTTTATCCTCTTGTTATGTTGGGCCATCTAACCAACAAGGTCAATCAAACTATGTTTTATCCTCTTGTTATGTTGGGCTATCTTAAACCAACAAAGTCAATCAAACTATGTTTTATCCTCTTGTTATGTTGGGCTATCTAACCAACAAAGTCAATCAAACTATGTTTTATCCTCTTGTTATGTTGGGCTATCTAACCAACAAAGTCAATCAAACTATGTTTTATCCTCTTGTTATGTTGGGCTATCTAACCAACAAAGTCAATCAAACTATGTTTTATCCTCTTGTTATGTTGGGTTATCTAACCAACAAGGTCAATCAAACTATGTTTTATCCTCTTGTTATGTTGGGCTATCTAACCAACAAAGTCAATCAAACTATGTTTTATCCTTTCCTTGTTATGTTGGGCTATCTAACCAACAAAGTCAATCAAACTATGTTTTATCCTCTTGTTATGTTGGGCTATCTAACCAACAAAGTCAATCAAACTATGTTTTATCCTCTTGTTATGTTGGGCTATCTAACCAACAAAAGTCAATCAAACTATGTTTTATCCTCTTGTTATGTTGGGCTATCTAACCAACAAAGTCAATCAAACTATGTTTTATCCCTAAGTCATGTTGGCTATCTAACCAACAAGGTCAATCAAACTATGTTTTATCCTCTTGTTATGTTGGGCTATCTAACCAACAAGGTCAATCAAACTATGTTTTATCCTCTTGTTATGTTGGGCTATCTAACCAACAAGGTCAATCAAACTATGTTTTATCCTCTTGTTATGTTGGGCTATCTAACCAACAAAGTCAATCAAACTGCTGTTTTATCCTCTTGTTATGTTGGGCTATCTAACCAACAAAGTCAATCAAACTATGTTTTATCCTCTTGTTATGTTGGGCTATCTAACCAACAAAGTCAATCAAACTATGTTTTATCCTCTTGTTATGTTGGCCATCTAACCAACAAAGTCAATCAAACTATGTTTTATCCTCTTGTTATGTTGGGCTATCTAACCAACAAAGTCAATCAAACTATGTTTTATCCTCTTGTTATGTTGGGCTATCTAACCAACAAAGTCAATCAAACTATGTTTTATCCTCTTGTTATGTTGGGCTATCTAACCAACAAGGTCAATCAAACTATGTTTTATCCTCTTGTTATGTTGGGCTATCTAACCAACAAGGTCAATCAAACTATGTTTTATCCTCTTGTTATGTTGGGCTATCTAACCAACAAAGTCAATCAAACTATGTTTTATCCTCTTGTTATGTTGGGCTATCTAACCAACAAGGTCAATCAAACTATGTTTTATCCTCTTGTTATGTTGGGCTATCTAACCAACAAAGTCAATCAAACTATGTTTTATCCTCTTGTTATGTTGGGCTATCTAACCAACAAAGTCAATCAACCATGTTTTATCCTCTTGTTATGTTGGGCTATCTAACCAACAAAGTCAATCAAAACTATGCTTTATCCTCTTGTTATGTTGGGCTATCTAACTAACAAAGTCAATCAAACTAGTGTTTTATCCTCTTGTTATGTTGGGCTATCTAACCAACAAAGTCAATCAAACTATGTTTTATCCTCTTGTTATGTTGGGCTATCTAACCAACAAGGTCAATCAAACTATGTTTTATCCTCTTGTTATGTTGGGCTATCTAACCAACAAGGTCAATCAAACTATGTTTTATCCTCTTGTTATGTTGGCCATCTAACCAACAAAGTCAATCAAACTATGTTTTATCCTCTTGTTATGTTGGGTTATCTAACCAACAAGGTCAATCAAACTATGTTTTATCCTCTTGTTATGTTGGGCTATCTAACCAACAAAGTCAATCAAACTATGTTTTATCCTCTTGTTATGTTGGGCTACATTTCTTAACCAACAAAGTCAATCAAACTATGTTTTATCCCTCCTTTGTTATGTTGGGCTATCTAACCAACAAGGTCAATCAAACTATGTTTTATCCTCTTGTTATGTTGGGCTATCTAACCAACAAAGTCAATCAAACTATGTTTTATCCCTCTGTTATGTTGGGCTATCTAACCAACAAAGTCAATCAAACTATGTTTTATCCTCTTGTTATGTTGGGCTATCTAACCAACAAAAGTCAATCAAACTATGTTTATCCTCTTGTTATGTTGGGCTATCTAACCAACAAAGTCAATCAAACTATGTTTTATCCTCTTGTTATGTTGGGCTATCTAACCAACAAAGTCAATCAAACTATGTTTTATCCTCTTGTTATGTTGGGCTATCTAACCAACAAAGTCAATCAAACTATGTTTTATCCTCTTGTTATGTTGGGCTATCTAACCAACAAGGTCAATCAAACTATGTTTTATCCTCTTGTTATGTTGGGCTATCTAACCAACAAAGTCAATCAAACTATGTTTTATCCTCTTGTTATGTTGGGCTATCTAACCAACAAAGTCAATCAAACTATGTTTTATCCTCTTGTTATGTTGGGCTATCTAACCAACAAGGTCAATCAAACTATGTTTTATCCTCTTGTTATGTTGGGCTATCTAACCAACAAGGTCAATCAAACTATGTTTTATCCTCTTGTTATGTTGGGCTATCTAACCAACAAGGTCAATCAAACTATGTTTTATCCTCTTGTTATGTTGGGCTATCTAACCAACAAAGTCAATCAAACTATGTTTTATCCTCTTGTTATGTTGGGCTATCTAACCAACAAAGTCAATCAAATTATGTTTTATCCTCTTGTTATGTTGGGCTATCTAACTAACAAAGTCAATCAAACTATGTTTTTTTATCCTCTCTTGTTATGTTGGGCTATCTAACTAACAAAGTCAATCAAACTATGTTTTATCCTCTTGTTATGTTGGGCAATCTAACTAACAAAGTCAATCAAACTATGTTTTATCCTCCTTTGTTATGTTGGGCTATCTAACCAACAAAGTCAATCAAACTATGTTTTATCCTCTTGTTATGTTGGGCAATCTAACCAACAAAGTCAATCAAACTATGTTTTATCCTCCAGCCATGTTGGGCAATCTAACCAACAAAGTCAATCAAACTATGTTTTATCCTCTTGTTATGTTGGGCAATCTAACCAACAAAGTCAATCAAACTATGTTTTATCCTCTTGTTATGTTGGGCTATCTAACCAACAAAGTCAATCAAACTATGTTTTATCCTCTTGTTATGTTGGGCTATCTAACCAACAAAGTCAATCAAACTATGTTTTATCCTCTTGTTATGTTGGGCTATCTAACCAACAAAGTCAATCAAACTATGTTTATCCTCTTGTTATGTTGGGCTATCTAACCAACAAAGTCAATCAAACTATGTTTTATCCTCTTGTTATGTTGGGCTATCTAACCAACAAAGTCAATCAAACTATGTTTTATCCTCTTGTTATGTTGGGCTATCTAACCAACAAGGTCAATCAAACTATGTTTTATCCTCTTGTTATGTTGGGCTATCTAACCAACAAGGTCAATCAAACTATGTTTTATCCTCTCCTTTGTTATGTTGGGCTATCTAACCAACAAAGTCAATCAAACTATGTTTTATCCTCTTGTTATGTTGGGCTATCTAACCAACAAGGTCAATCAAACTATGTTTTATCCTCTTGTTATGTTGGGCTATCTAACCAACAAAGTCAATCAAACTATGTTTTATCCTCTTGTTATGTTGGGCTATCTAACCAACAAAGTCAATCAAACTATGTTTTATCCTCTTGTTATGTTGGGCTATCTAACCAACAAGGTCAATCAAACTATGTTTTATCCTCTTGTTATGTTGGGCTATCTAACCAACAAAGTCAATCAAACTATGTTTTATCCTCTTGTTATGTTGGGCTATCTAACCAACAAGGTCAATCAAACTATGTTTTATCCTCTTGTTATGTTGGGCTATCTAACCAACAAGGTCAATCAAACTATGTTTTATCCTCTTGTTATGTTGGGCTATCTAACCAACAAGGTCAATCAAACTATGTTTTATCCTCTTGTTATGTTGGGCTATCTAACCAACAAGGTCAATCAAACTATGTTTTATCCTCTTGTTATGTTGGGCTATCTAACCAACAAGGTCAATCAAACTATGTTTTATCCTCTTGTTATGTTGGGCTATCTAACCAACAAGGTCAATCAAACTATGTTTTATCCTCTTGTTATGTTGGGCTATCTAACCAACAAAGTCAATCAAACTATGTTTTATCCTCTTGTTATGTTGGGCTATCTAACCAACAAAGTCAATCAAACTATGTTTTATCCTCTTGTTATGTTGGGCTATCTAACCAACAAAGTCAATCAAACTATGTTTTATCCTCTTGTTATGTTGGGCTATCTAACCAACAAAGTCAATCAAACTATGTTTTATCCTCTTGTTATGTTGGGCTATCTAACTAACAAGGTCAATCAAACTATGTTTTATCCTCTTGTTATGTTGGGCTATCTAACCAACAAGGTCAATCAAACTATGTTTTATCCTCTTGTTATGTTGGGCTATCTAACCAACAAGGTCAATCAAACTATGTTTTATCCCTCTTGTTATGTTGGGCTATCTAACCAACAAAGTCAATCAAACTATGTTTTATCCTCTTGTTATGTTAAGCTATCTAACCAACAAAGTCAATCAAACTATGTTTTATCCTCTTGTTATGTTGGGCTATCTAACCAACAAGGTCAATCAAACTATGTTTTATCCTCTTGTTATGTTGGGCTATCTAACCAACAAGGTCAAATCAAACTATGTTTTATCCTCTTGTTATGTTGGGCTATCTAACCAACAAGGTCAATCAAACTATGTTTATCCTCTTGTTATGTTGGGCTATCTAACCAACAAGGTCAATCAAACTATGTTTTATCCTCTTGTTATGTTGGGCTATCTAACCAACAAGGTCAATCAAACTATGTTTTATCCTCTTGTTATGTTGGGCTATCTAACCAACAAGGTCAATCAAACTATGTTTTATCCTCTTGTTATGTTGGGCTATCTAACCAACAAGGTCAATCAAACTATGTTTTATCCTCTTGTTATGTTGGGCTATCTAACCAACAAGGTCAATCAAACTATGTTTTATCCTCTTGTTATGTTGGGCTATCTAACCAACAAAGTCAATCAAACTATGTTTTATCCTCTTGTTATGTTGGGCTATCTAACCAACAAGGTCAATCAAACTATGTTTTATCCTCTTGTTATGTTGGGCTATCTAACCAACAAGGTCAATCAAACTATGTTTTATCCTCTTGTTATGTTGGGCTATCAACCAACAAGGTCAATCAAACTATGTTTTATCCTCTTGTTATGTTGGGCTATCTAACCAACAAAGTCAATCAAACTATGTTTTATCCTCTGTTATGTTGGGCTATCTAACCAACAAAGTCAATCAAACTATGTTTTATCCTCTTGTTATGTTGGGCTACTTCAACCAACAAGGTCAATCAAACTATGTTTTATCCTCTTGTTATGTTGGGCTATCTAACCAACAAGGTCAATCAAACTATGTTTTATCCTCTTGTTATGTTGGGCTATCTAACCAACAAGGTCAATCAAACTATGTTTTATCCTCTTGTTATGTTGGGCTATCTAACCAACAAGGTCAATCAAACTATGTTTTATCCTCTTGTTATGTTGGGCTATCTAACCAACAAGGTCAATCAAAACTATGTTTTATCCTCTTGTTATGTTGGGCTATCTAACCAACAAGGTCAATCAAACTATGTTTTATCCTCCTCTTGTTATGTTGGGCTATCTAACCAACAAGGTCAATCAAACTATGTTCTTATCCTCTTGTTATGTTGGGCTTGCCTAACCAACAAGGTCAATCAAACTATGTTTTATCCTCTTGTTATGTTGGGCTATCTAACCAACAAGGTCAATCAAAACTATGTTTTATCCTCTTGTTATGTTGGGCTATCTAACCAACAAAGTCAATCAAACTATGTTTTATCCTCTTGTTATGTTGGGCTATCTAACCAACAAGGTCAATCAAACTATGTTTTATCCTCTTGTTATGTTGGGTTATCTAAACTCAACAAGGTCAATCAAACTATGTTTTATCCTCTTGTTATGTTGGGCTATCTAACCAACAAGGTCAATCAAACTATGTTTTATCCTCTTGTTATGTTGGGCTATCTAACCAACAAAGTCAATCAAACTATGTTTTATCCTCTTGTTATGTTGGGCTATCTAACCAACAAGGTCAATCAAACTATGTTTTATCCTCTTGTTATGTTGGGCTATCTAACCAACAAGGTCAATCAAACTATGTTTTATCCTCTTGTTATGTTGGGCTATCTAACCAACAAGGTCAATCAAACTATGTTTTATCCTCTTGTTATGTTGGGCTATCTAACCAACAAAGTCAATCAAACTATGTTTTATCCTCTTGTTATGTTGGGCTATCTAACCAACAAAGTCAATCAAACTATGTTTTATCCTCTTGTTATGTTGGGCTATCTAACCAACAAGGTCAATCAAACTATGCTTTATCCTCTTGTTATGTTGGGCTATCTAACCAACAAGGTCAATCAAACTATGTTTATCCTCTCCTTGTTATGTTGGGCTATCTAACCAACAAGGTCAATCAAACTATGTTTTATCCTCTTGTTAGCGTTGGGCTATCTAACCAACAAAGTCAATCAAA
>JBBBDQ010021988.1:22500-23526 GCA_037127315.1 Ascarosepion bandense | reverse complement strand
TACTAGTCTTTCTGAGACGAGAATTTATTATTATTATTATGCATTCATTTTCTTACTACTATCTCGATCTTGATTGTTATAGTAAAATAGTACGAGTCTTTTCTGAGACGAGAATTTATTATTATTATTATGCATTCATTTTCTTACTAATATCACGATCTTGATTGTTATAGGAAAATAGTAATGGAGTCTTTCTGAGACGAGAATTTATTATTATTATTATGCATTCATTTTCTTACTAGTATCTCGATCTTGATTGTTATAGAAAATAGTACGAGTCTTTCTGAGACGAGAATTTATTATTATTATTATGCATTCATTTTCTTACTACTATCTCGATCTTGATTGTTATAGGAAAATAGTACGAGTCTTTCTGAGACGAGAATTTATTATTATTATTATGCATTCATTTTCTTACTACTATCTCGATCTTGATTGTTATAGGAAAATAGTACGAGTCTTTCTTGAGACGAGAATTTATTATTATTATTATGCATTCATTTTCTTACTACTATCTCGATCTTGATTGTTATAGGAAAATAGTACGAGTCTTTCTGAGACGAGAATTTATTATTATTATTATGCATTCATTTTCTTACTACTATCTCGATCTTGATTGTTATAGGAAAATAGTACGAGTCTTTCTGAGACGAGAATTTATTATTATTATTATGCATTCATTTTCTTACTACTATCTCGATCTTGATTGTTATAGGAAAATAGTACGAGTCTTTCTGAGACGAGAATTTATTATTATTATTATGCATTCATTTTCTTACTACTATCTCGATCTTGATTGTTATAGGAAAATAGTACGAGTCTTTCTGAGACGAGAATTTATTATTATTATTATGCATTCATTTTCTTACTAGTATCTCGATCTTGATTGTTATAGAAAAATAGTACGAGTCTTTCTGAGACGAGAATTTATTATTATTATTATGCATTCATTTTCTTACTAGTATCTCGATCTTGATTGTTATAGAAAAATAGTACGAGTCTTTCTGAGACGAGAATTTATTATTA
>JBBBDQ010021988.1:0-17500 GCA_037127315.1 Ascarosepion bandense | reverse complement strand
CTGCATTCATTTTCTTACTAGTATCTCGATCTTGATTGTTATAGGAAAATAGTACGAGTCTTTCTGAGACGAGAATTTATTATTATTATTATTATGCATTCATTTTCTTACTAGTACCCTTGATCTTGATTGTTATAGTAAAATAGTACGAGCTCCTTCTGAGACGAGAATTTATTATTATTATTATTATTATGCATTCATTTTCTTACTAGTATCTCGATCTTGATTGTTATAGGAAAATAGTACGAGTCTTTCTGAGACGAGAATTTATTATTATTATGCATTCATTTTTCTTTACTACTATCTCTATCTTGATTGTTATAGAAAAATAGCATTTGCAGTCTTTCTGAGACGAGAATTTATTATTATTATGTTATGCATTCATTTTCTTACTACTATCTCGATCTTGATTGTTATAGAAAAAATAGTACGAGTCTTTCTGAGACGAGAATTTATTATTATTATTATATCTATTTTCTTACTACTATCTCGATCTTGATTGTTATAGGAAAATAGTACGAGCTCTTCTGAGACGAATTTATTATTATTATGCATTCATTTTCTTACTACTATCTCGATCTTGATTGTTATAGAAAAAATAGTACGAGTCTTTCTGAGACGAGAATTTATTATTATTATTATGCATTCATTTTCTTACTACTATCTCGATCTTGATTGTTATAGGAAAAAATAGTACGAGTCTTTCTGAGACGAGAATTTATTATTATTATTATGCATTCATTTTTTCAATAGTATCTCGATCTTGATTGTTATAGAAAAATAGTACGAGTCTTTCTGAGACGAGAATTCTATTATTATTATTATGCATTCATTTTCTTACTAATATCTCGATCTTGATTGTTATAGGAAAAATAGTACGAGTCTTTCTGAGACGAGAATTTATTATTATTATTATGCATTCATTTTCTTACTAGTATCTCGATCTTGATTGTTATAGAAAAATAGTACGAGTCTTTCTGAGACGAGAATTTATTATTATTATTATGCATTCATTTTCTTACTAGTATCTCGATCTTGATTGTTATAGGAAAAATAGTACGAGTCTTTCTGAGACGAGAATTTATTATTATTATTATGCATTCATTTTCTTACTACTATCTCGATCTTGATTGTTATAGAAAAATAGTAATGAGTCTTTCTGAGACGAGAATTTATTATTATTATTATGCATTCATTTTCTTACTAGTATCTCGATCTTGATTGTTATAGGAAAAATAGTACGAGTCTTTCTGGAGACGAGAATTTATTATTATTATTATGCATTCATTTTTCTTACTAGTATCTCGATCTTGATTGTTATAGGAAAAATAGTGTTGAGTCTTTCTGAGACGAGAATTTATTATTATTATTATGCATTCATTTTCTTAACTACTATCTCGACCTTGATTGTTATAGAAAAATAGTACGAGTCTTTCTGAGACGAGAATTTATTATTATTATATTCATTTTCTTTACTAGTATCTCGATCTTGATTGTTATAGGAAAAATAGTACGAGTCTTTCTGAGACGAGAATTTATTATTATTATGCATTCATTTTCTTACTAGTATCTCGATCTTGATTGTTATAGAAAAATAGTACGAGTCTTTCTGAGACGAGAATTTATTATTATTATTATGCATTCATTTTCTTACTACTATCTCGATCTTGATTGTTATTGTTAGTAAAATAGTAATTTAGCCCTTGAGACGAGAATTTATTATTATTATTATGCATTCATTTTCTTACTACTATCTCGATCTTGATTGTTATAGTAAAATAGTACGAGTCTTTCTGAGACGAGAATTTATTATTATTATGCATTCATTTACTACTATCTCTATCTTGATTGTTATAGAAAAATAGTAATGAGTCTTTCTGAGACGAGAATTTATTATTATTATTATGCATTCATTTTCTTACTACTATCTCGATCTTGATTGTTATAGTAAAATAGTACGAGTCTTTCTGAGACGAGAATTTATTATTATTATGCATTCATTTTTCTTACTACTATCTCTATCTTGATTGTTATAGAAAAATAGTACGAGTCTTTCTGAGACGAGAATTTATTATTATTATTATGCATTCATTTTCTTACTACTATCTCGATCTTGATTGTTATAGTAAAATAGTACGAGTCTTTTCTGAGACGAGAATTTATTATTATTATGCATTCATTTTCTTACTAGTATCTCTATCTTGATTGTTATAGGAAAATAGTACGAGTCTTTCTGAGACGAGAATTTATTATTATTCTGCATTCATTTTCTTACTAGTATCCTCTATGGATTCGATTGCTATAGGAAAATAGTACGAGTCTTTCTGAGACGAGAATTTATTATTATTATTATTATGCATTCATTTTTCTTTACCAGTATCTCGATCTTGATTGTTATAGTAAAATAGTACGAGTCTTTCTGAGACGAGAATTTATTATTATTATTATTATTATGCATTCATTTTCTTACTAGTATCTCGATCTTGATTGTTATAGGAAAATAGTACGAGTCTTTCTGAGACGAGAATTTATTATTATTATGCATTCATTTTCTTACTACTATCTCTATCTTGATTGTTATAGAAAAATAGTACGAGTCTTTCTGAGACGAGAATTTATTATTATTATTATATCTATTTTCTTACTACTATCTCGATCTTGATTGTTATAGGAAAAATAGTGTTTCCAGTCTTTCTGAGACGAGAATTTATTATTATTATTATGCATTCATTTTCTTACTACTATCTCGATCTTGATTGTTATAGGAAAATAGTACGAGTCTTTCTGAGACGAGAATTTATTATTATTATTATGCATCTATTTTACTACTATCTCGATCTTGGATTGTTATAGTAAAATTGTACGAGTCTTTCTGAGACAAGAATTTATTATTATTATTATTATGCATTCATTTTCTTACTAGTATCTCGATCTTGATTGTTATAGGAAAATAGTACGAGTCTTTTCTGAGACGAGAATTTATTATTATTATGCATTCATTTTCTTACTACTATCTCTATCTTGATTGTTATAGTAAAATAGTACGAGTCTTTCTGAGACGAGAATTTATTATTATTATGCATTCATTTTCTTACTAGTATCTCTATCTTGATTGTTATAGGAAAATAGTACGAGTCTTTCTGAGACGAGAATTTATTATTATTATTATGTATTCATTTTCTTACTACTATCTCGATCTTGATTGTTATAGGAAAAATAGTACGAGTCTTTCTGAGACGAGAATTTATTATTATTATGCATTCATTTTCTTCTTTACTACTATCTCTATCTTGATTGTTATAGTAAAATAGTACGAGTCTTTCTGAGACGAGAATTTATTATTATTATGCATTCATTTTCTTACTACTATCTCGATCTTGATTGTTATAGGAAAAATAGTACGAGTCTTTCTGAGACGAGAATTTATTATTATTATTATGCATTCATTTTCTTACTACTATCTCGATCTTGATTGTTATAGTAAAATAGTACCTAGGTCTTTCTGAGACAAGAATTCTATTATTATTATTATGCATTCATTTTCTTACTACTATCTCGATCTTGATTGTTATAGTAAAATAGTACGAGTCTTTCTGAGACGAGAATTTATTATTATTATGCATTCATTTTCTTACTACTATCTCTATCTTGATTGTTATAGTAAAATTGTAATGGAGTCTTTCTGAGACGAGAATTTATTATTATTATTATGCATTCATTTTCTTACTACTATCTCGATCTTGATTGTTATAGTAAAAATAGTACGAGTCTTTCTGAGACGAGAATTTATTATTATTATTATGCATTCATTTTCTTACTACTATCTCGATCTTGATTGTTATAGTAAAATTGTACGAGTCTTTCTGAGACAAGAATTTATTATTATTATTATTATGCATTCATTTTCTTACTACTATCTCGATCTTGATTGTTATAGTAAAATAGTACGAGTCTTTCTGAGATGAGAATTTATTATTATTATTATGCATTCATTTTCTTACTACTATCTCGATCTTGATTGTTATAGTAAAATTGTACGAGTCTTTCTGAGACGAGAATTTATTATTATTATGCATTCATTTTCTTACTACTATCTCTATCTTGATTGTTATAGTAAAATAGTACGAGTCTTTCTGAGACGAGAATTTATTATTATTATGCATTCATTTTCTTACTACTATCTCGATCTTGATTGTTATAGTAAAATAGTACGAGTCTTTCTGAGACGAGAATTTATTATTATTATTATGCATTCATTTTCTTACTACTATCTCGATCTTGATTGTTATAGTAAAATTGTACGAGTCTTTCTGAGACAAGAATTTATTATTATTATTATTATGCATTCATTTTCTTACTAGTATCTCTGATCTTGATTGTTATAGGAAAATAGTACGAGTCTTTCTGAGACGAGAATTTATTATTATTATGCATTCATTTTCTTACTACTATCTCTATCTTGATTGTTATAGTAAAATAGTACGAGTCTTTCTGAGACGAGAATTTATTATTATTATGCATTCATTTTCTTACTAGTATCTCTATCTTGATTACAGTAGGAAAATAGTACGAGTCTTTCTGAGACGAGAATTTATTATTATTATTATGCATTCATTTTCTTACTACCATCTCGATCTTGATTGTTATAGAAAAATAGTACGAGTCTTTCTGAGACGAGAATTTATTATTATTATTATGCATTCATTTTCTTACTAGTATCTCGATCTTGATTGTTATAGGAAAATAGTACGAGTCTTTCTGAGACGAGAATTTATTATTATTCTGCATTCATTTTCTTACTAGTATCTCGAACTTGATTGTTATAGGAAAAATAGTACGAGTCTTTCTGAGACGAGAATTTATTATTATTATTATGCATTCATTTTCTTACTAGTATCTCGATCTTGATTGTTATAGAAAAATAGTACGAGTCTTTCTGAGACGAGAATTTATTATTATTATTATTATGCATTCATTTTCTACTAGTATCTCGATCTTGATTGTTATTTATAGGAAAAATAGTGCAAGGAGTCTTTCTGAGACGAGAATTTATTATTATTATGCATTCATTTTTCTTACTAGTATCTCGATCTTGATTGTTATAGGAAAATAGTACGAGTCTTTCTGAGACGAGAATTTATTATTATTGTACATTCATTTTCTTACTACTATCTCTATCTTGATTGTTATAGTAAAATAGTACGAGTCTTTCTGAGACGAGAATTTATTATTATTATTATGCATTTATTCATTTTCTTACTACTATCTCGATCTTGATTGTTATAGGAAAATAGTACGAGTCTTTCTGAGACGAGAATTTATTATTATTATTATTATGCATTCATTTTCTTACTAGTATCTCGATCTTGATTGTTATAGTAAAATAGTACGAGTCTTTCTGAGACGAAAATTTATTATTATTATTATTATTATGCATTCATTTTCTTACTAGTATCTCGATCTTGATTGTTATAGGGAAAATAGTACGAGTCTTTCTGAGACGAGAATTTATTATTATTATTATTATGCATTCATTTTCTTACTAGTATCTCGATCTTGATTGTTATGGGGAAAATAGTACGAGTCTTTCTGAGACGAGAATTTATTATTATTATTATTATGCATTCATTTTCTTACTAGTATCTCGATCTTGATTATTTTATAGGAAAATAGTACGAGTCTTTCTGAGACGAGAATTTATTATTATTATGCATTCATTTTCTTACTACTATCTCTATCTTGATTGTTATAGAAAAATGACACGAGTCTTTCTGAGACGAGAATTTATTATTATTATTATGCATTTCATTTTCTTACTACTATCTCGATCTTGATTGTTATGGGAAAAATAGTACGAGTCTTTCTGAGACGAGAATTTATTATTATTATTATTATGCATTCATTTTCTTACTAGTATCTCGATCTTGATTGTTATAGAAAAATAGTACAGTCTTTCTGAGACGAGAATTTATTATTATTATGCATTCATTTTCTTACTAGTATCTCGATCTTGATTGTTATAGGAAAATAGTACGAGTCTTTCTGAGACGAAATTTGTATTATTATGCATTTCATTTTTCTTACTACTATCTCTATCTTGATTGTTATAGTAAAATAGTACGAGTCTTTCTGAGACGAGAATTTATTATTATTATTATGCATTCATTTTCTTACTACTATCTCGATCTTGATTGTTATAGGAAAAATAGTACGAGTCTTTCTGAGACGAGAATTTATTATTATTGTTGTCACGTTCATTTTCTTACTAGTATCTCGATCTTGATTGTTATAGAAAAATAGTACGAGTCTTTCTGAGACGAGAATTTTATTATTATTATGCATTCATTTTCTTACTAGTATCTCGATCTTGATTGTTATAGGAAAATAGTACGGTCTTTCTGAGACGAGGAATTCATTATTATTATGCATTCATTTTCTTACTAGTATCTCGATCTTGATTGTTATAGGAAAATAGTACGAGTCTTTCTGAGACGAGAATTTGATATTAGTCATACATTCATTTTCTTACTACTATCTCTATCTTGATTGTTATAGAAAAATAGTACGAGTCTTTCTGAGACGAGAATTTATTATTATTATTATGCATTCATTTTCTTACTACTATCTCGATCTTGATTGTTATAGGAAAAATAGTACGAGTCTTTCTGAGACGAGAATTTATTATTATTATTATTATTATGCGACATTTTCTTACTAGTATCTCGATCTTGATTGTTCGCGAAAAATATTCTGAGTCTTTCTGAGACGAGAATTTATTGTATTATGCATTCATTTTCTTACTAGTATCTCGATCTTGATTGTTATAGGAAAATAGTACGAGTCTTTCTGGAGACGAGAATTTATTATTATTATGCGTTGTTTTCTTACTAGTATCTCGATCTTGATTGTTATAGGAAAATAGTACGAGTCTTTCTGAGACGAGAATTTATTATTATTATGCATTCATTTCTTACTACTATCTCTATCTTGATTGTTATAGAAAAATAGTACGAGTCTTTCTGAGACGAGAATTTATTATTATTATTATGCATTCATTTTCTTACTACTATCTCGATCTTGATTGTTATAGGAAAAATAGTACGAGTCTTTCTGAGACGAGAATTTATTATTATTATTATTATGCATTCATTTTCTTACTAGTATCTCGATCTTAGTTATTCATAGAAAAATAGTACGAGTCTTTCTGAGACGAGAATTTATTATTATTATGCATTCATTTTCTTACTAGTATCTCGATCTTGATTGTTATGGGGAAAATAGTCTGAGGTCTTTCTGAGGCGAGGAATTTATTATTATTATGCATTCAGCTTTCCTTTTTCTATCTCTATCTTGATTGTTATAGTAAAATAGTACGAGTCTTTCTGAGACGAGAATTTGTATTATTATTATGCATTCATTTTCTTACTACTATCTCGATCTTGATTGTTACGAGGAGAAAATAGTACGAGTCTTTCTGAGACGAGAATTTATTATTATTATTATTATGCATTCATTTTCTTACTAGTATCTCGATCTTAGTTGTTATAGTAAAATAGTACGAGTCTTTCTGAGACGAGAATTTATTATTATTATGCATTCATTTTTCTTACTACTATCTCTATCTTGATTGTTATAGAAAAAATAGTACGAGTCTTTCTGAAATGAGAATTTATTATTATTATTATTATGCATTCTTTTTTCTTACTACTATCTCTATCTTGATTGTTATAGGAAAATAGTACGAGTCTTTCTGAGACGAGAATTTATTATTATTATTATTATTATGCATTCATTTTCTTACTACTATCTCGATCTTCATTGTTATGGGAAAATAGTACGAGTCTTTCTAGGACGAAAATTTATTATTATTATTATTATGCATTCGTTTTCTTTTTTATCTCTATCTTGATTGTTATAGGAAAATAGTACGAGTGCTTTCTGAGACGAGAATTTATTATTATTATTATTATTATGCATTCATTTTCTTACTACTATCTCGATCTTCATTGTTATAGAAAAATAGTACGAGTCTTTCTGAGACGAGAATTTATTATTATTATTATTATGCATTCATTTTCTTACTACTATCTCTATCTTGATTGTTATGAGGAAAATAGTACGGGTCTTTCTGAGACGAGAATTTATTATTATTATTATTATTATGCATTCATTTTCTTACTACTATCTCGATCTTCATTGTTGTAGGAAAATAGTAGAGTCTTTCTGAGACGAGAATTTATTATTATTATTATTATGCGTCCATTTTCTTACTACTATCTCTATCTTGATTGTTATAGGAAAATAAAATGCGAGTCTCTTTCTGAGACGAGAATTTATTATTATTATTATTATTATGCATTCATTTTCTTACTACTATCTCGATCTTCATTGTTATAGAAAAATAGTACGAGTCTTTCTGAGACGAGAATTTATTATTATTATTATTATGCATTCATTTCTTACTACTATCTCGATCTTGATTGTTATAGTAAAATAGTACGAGTCTTTCTGAGACGAGAATTTATTATTATTATTATTATTATGCATTCATTTTCTTACTAGTATCTCGATCTTGATTGTTATAGTAAAATAGTACGAGTCTTTCTGAGACGAGAATTTATTATTATTATTATTATTATGCATTCATTTTCTTACTAGTATCTCGATCTTGATTGTTATAGTAAAATAGTACGAGTCTTTCTGAGACGAGAATTTATTATTATTATACATTCATTTTCTTACTAGTATCTCGATCTTGATTGTTATAGGAAAATAGTACGAGTCTTTCTGAAGGACGAAAATTTATTATTATTATGCATTCATTTTCTTACTACTATCTCTGCTCTTGATTGTTATAGAAAAAATAGTACGAGTCTTTCTGAGACGAGAATTTATTATTATTATTATGCATTCATTTTCTTACTACTATCTCTATCATGATTGTTATAGTAAAATAGTACGAGTCTTTCTGAGACGAGAATTTATTATTATTATTATGCATTCATTTTCTTACTACTATCTCGATCTTGATTGTTATAGGAAAATAGTACGAGTCTTTCTGAGACGAGAATTTATTATTATTATTATTATTACATTCATTTTCTTACTAGTATCTCGATCTTGATTGTTATAGTAAAATAGTACGAGTCTTTCTGAGACGAAATTTATTATTATTATTATTATTATTGCATTCATTTTCTTACTAGTATCTCGATCTTGATTGTTATAGGAAAATAGTACGAGTCTTTTTCTGGGGCAAAATTATTATTATGCATTCATTTTCTTACTACTATCTCTATCTTGATTGTTATAGAAAAATAGTACGAGTCTTTCTGAGACGAGAATTTATTATTATTATTATTATTATGCATTCATTTTCTTACTAGTATCTCGATCTTGATTGTTATAGTAAAATAGTACGAGTCTTTCTGAGACGAGAATTTATTATTATTATTATTATTATGCATTCATTTTCTTACTAGTATCTCGATCTTGGTTATTTATAGTAAAATAGTACGAGTCTTTCTGAGACGAGAATTTATTATTATTATTATTATTATGCATTCATTTTCTTACTAGTATCTCGATCTTGATTGTTTATAGTAAAATAGTAGAGTCTTTCTGAGACGAGAATTTATTATTATTATGCATTCATTTTCTTACTAGTATCTCGATCTTGATTGGTGTTATAGGAAAATAGTACGAGTCTTTCTGAGACGATTTATTATTATTATGCATTCATTTTCTTACTAGTATCTCGATCTTGATTGTTACTAGTAAAATAGTACGAGTTTCTGAGACGAGAATTTATTATTATTATGCATTCATTTTCTTACTACTATCTCTATCTTGATTGTTATAGAAAAATAGTACGAGTCTTTCTGAGACGAAATTTGTTATTATTATGCATTCATTTTCTTACTAGTATCTCGATCTTGATTGTGTTATAGTAAAATAGTACGAGTCTTTCTAGGACGAGAATTTATTATTATTATGCATTCATTTTCTTACTAGTATCTCGATCTTGATTGTTATAGTAAAATAGTACGAGTCTTTCTGAGACGAGAATTTATTATTATTATGCATTCATTTTCTTACTAGTATCTCGATCTTGATTGTTATAGAAAAATAGTACGAGTCTTTCTGAGACCAAAAATTTAGTATTATTAATAATTCATTTTCTTACTAGTATCTCGATCTTGATTGTTATAGTAAAATAGTACGAGTCTTTCTGAGACGAAAATTTATTATTATTATGCATTCATTTTCTTACTACTATCTCTATCTTGATTGTTATAGAAAAATAGTACGAGTCTTTTCTGAGACGAGAAATTTATTATTATTATGCATTCATTTTCTTACTACTATCTCTATCTTGATTGGTATAGAAAAATAGACTGATCTTTCTGAGACGAGAATTTATTATTATTATTATGCATTCATTTTCTTACTACTATCTCGATCTTGATTGTTATAGGAAAAATAGTACGAGTCTTTCTGAGACGAGAATTTATTATTATTATTATTATGCATTCATTTTCTTACTAGTATCTCGATCTTGATTGTTATAGAAAAATAGTACGAGTCTTTCAGAGACGAAAATTTATTATTATTATGCATTCATTTTCTTACTAGTATCTCGATCTTGATTGTTATAGGAAAATAGTACGAGTCTTTCTGAGACGAATTTATTATTATTATGCATTCATTTCTTTCCTACCTCTCTATCTTGATTGTTATAGTAAAATAGTACGAGTCTTTCTGAGACGAGAATTTATTATTATTATTATGCATTCATTTTCTTACTACTATCTCGATCTTGATTGTTATAGGAAAAATAGTACGAGTCTTTCTGAGACGAAAATTTATTATTATTATTATGCATTCATTTTTTTTTTTTCTTACTAGTATCTCGATCTTGATTTATTTATAGAAAAATAGTACGAGTCTTTCTGAGACGAGAATTTACTATTATTATGCATTCATTTTCTTACTATTATCTCGATCTTGATTGTTATAGGAAAATAGTACGAGTCTTTCTGAAGACGAGAATTTATTATTATTATGCATTCATTTTCTTACTATATCTCGATCTTGATTGTTATAGGAAAATAGTACGAGTCTTTCTGAGACGAGAATTTTATTATTAATATGCATTGTTTTCTTACTACTATCTCTATCTTGATTGTTATAGAAAAATAGTACGAGTCTTTCTGAGACGAGAATTTATTATTATTATTATGCATTCATTTTCTTACTACTATCTCGATCTTGATTGTTATAGGAAAAAGAAATAGTACGAGTCTTTCTGGAGACGAAAATTTAATATTATTATTATTGGCATTCATTTTCTTACTAGTATCTCGATCTTGATTGTTATAGAAAAATAGTACGAGTCTTTCTGAGACGCGAAAATTTTTATTATTATTATGCATTCATTTTCTTACTAGTCATCTCGATCTTGATTGTTACATACCCCCCCCAGGAAAATAGTACAGAGTCTTTCTGAGACGGAAATTTATTATTATTATGCATTCATTTTCTTACTAGTATCTCGATCTTAGTTATTTATGGGAAAATAGTACGAGTCTTTCTGAGACGAGAATTTATTATTATTATGCATTCATTTTTCTTACTACTATCTCTATCTTGATTGTTACTTAGAAAAATAGTACGAGTCTTTCTGAGACGAGAATTTATTATTATTATTATGCATTCATTTTCTTACTACTATCTCGATCTTGATTGTTATAGGAAAAATAGTACGAATATTTCTGAGACGAGAATTTATTATTATTATTATTATGCATTCATTTTCTTACTAGTATCTCGATCTTGATTGTTATAGAAAAATAGTACGAGTCTTTCTGAGACGAAAATTTATTATTATTATGCATTTCATTTTCTTACTAGTATCTCGATCTTGATTGTTATAGGAAAATAGTACGAGTCTTTCTGAGACGAATTTTATTATTATTATGCATTCATTTTCTTACTACTATCTCTATCTTGATTGTTATAGTAAAATAGTACGAGTCTTTCTGGAGACGAGAATTTATTATTATTATTATGCATTCATTTTCTTACTACTATCTCGATCTTGATTGTTATAGGAAAATAGTACGAGTCTTTCTGAGACGAGAATTTATTATTATTATTATTATGCATTCATTTTCTTACTAGTATCTCGATCTTGATTGTTATAGTAAAATAGTACGAGTCTTTCTGAGACGAGAATTTATTATTATTATTATTATTATGCATTCATTTTTTTCTTACTAGTATCTCGATCTTGATTGTTATAGGAAAATAGTACGAGTCTTTCTGAGACGAGAATTTATTATTATTATACATTCATTTTCCTGCTACTATCTTTCTATCTTGATTGTTATAGAAAAATAGTACGAGTCTTTCCTGAGACGAAATTTATTATTATTATTATGCATTCATTTTCTTACTACTATCTCGATCTTGATTGTTATAGGAAAAATAGTACGAGTCTTTCTGAGGACAGGAATTTATTATTATTATTATGCATTCATTTTTTCTTACTACTATCTCGATCTTGATTGTTGCCGGAAAATAATTGCAGTCTTTCTGAGACGAGAATTTATTGTGTATATGCATTCATTTTCTTACTACTATCTCAATCTTGATTGTTATAGTAAAATTGTACGAGTCTTTCTGGAATTAAGGAATTTATTATTATTATTATTATGCATTTGTTTTCTTACTAGTATCTCGATCTTGATTGTTATAGTAAAATAGTACGAGTCTTTCTGAGACGAGAATTTTATTATTATTATTATTATACATTCATTTTCTTACTAATATCTCGATCTTTGATTGTTATAGAAAAAATAGTACGAGTCTTTCTGAGACGAGAATTGATATTATTATTATTATGCATTCATTTTCTTACTACTATCTCGATCTTGATTGTTATAGGAAAATAGTACGAGTCTTTCTGAGACGAGAATTTATTATTATTATGCATTCATTTTCTTACTATATAGTCTTGATTGTTATAGTAAAATAGTACGAGTCTTTCTGAGATGAGAATTTATTATTATTATTATGCATTCATTTTCTTACTACTATCGATCTTGATTGTTATAGGAAAATAGTACGAGTCTTTCTGAGACGAGAATTTATTATTATTATGCATTCATTTTCTTACTAGTATCTCGATCTTGATTGTTATAGTAAAATAGTACGAGTCTTTCTGAGACGAGAATATATTATTATTATGCATTCATTTTCTTACTACTATCTCGATCTTGATTGTTATAGTAAAATAGTACGAGTCTTTTATGAGACGAGAATTTATTATTATTATTATTATTATGCATTCATTTTCTTACTAGTATCTCGATCTTGATTATTTATAGTAAAACAGTACGAGTCTTTCTGAGACGAGAATTTATTATTATTATGCATTCATTTTCTTACTACTATCTCGATCTTGATTGTTATAGTAAAATAGTACGAATAACTTTCTGAGATGAAAATTTATTATTATTATTATGCATTCATTTTTCTTTTTCACTATCTCGATCTTGATTGTTATAGGAAAATAGTACGAGTCTTTCTGAGACGAGAATTTATTATTATTATGCATTCATTTTCTTACTAGTATCTCGATCTTGATTGTTATATTAAAAATAGTACGAGTCTTTCTGAGACGAGGAATTTGTCTGTGCATTCATTTTCTTACTACTATCTCGATCTTGATTGTTATATTAAAATAGTACGAGTCTTTCTGAGACGAGAATTTATTATTATTATTATTATTATGCATTCATTTTCTTACTAGTATCTCGATCTTGATTGTTATAGTAAAATAGTACGAGTCTTTCTGAGACGAGAATTTATTGTTATTATACGTTATTTTCTTACTACTATCTCGATCTGGTTATTATAGTAAAATAGTACGAGTCTTTCTGAGATGAAAATTTATTATTATTATTATGCATTCATTTTCACCACTACTATCTCGATCTTGATTGTTATAGGAAAATAATTGATCTTTCTGAGACGAGAATTTATTATTATTATGCATTCATTTTCTTACTAGTATCTCGATCTTGATTGTTATAGTAAAATAGTACGAGTCTTTCTGAGACGAGAATTTATTATTATTATGCATTCATTTTCTTACTACTATCTCGATCTTGATTGTTATAGTAAAATAGTACGAGTCTTTCTGAGATGAGAATTTATTATTATTATTATGCATTCATTTTCTTACTACTATCTCGATCTTGATTGTTATAGGAAAATAGTACGAGTCTTTCTGAGACGAAAATTTATTATTATTATGCATTCATTTTCTTACTACTATCTCGATATGATTGTTATAGTAAAGTAGTACGAGTCTTTCTGAGACGAGAATTTATTATTATTATGCATTCATTTTCTTACTACTATCTCGATCTTGATTGTTGCCAGTGAATGACGCAGTCTTTCCGGTTTGAGAATTTGCTCTGTCCAACAACAATAGCCGCCATTGGCGCTACTGGTATCTAGATGTGAGACAGCCGCAATAAAATAAAGCGAGTCTTTGAGACGAGGCCCCATCCTTTCTGTTCCTGCATTCATTTTTTCTTACTATCTAGTCTTGATTTTTTCATTGGCTGTTTGAATCTTTAGACGAATTTTAATATTATTATTATTATTATGCATTCGTTTCTTTTACTATTCTCTCGATCTGTAGATTTGCTTTTTCAATGGCTAAAACACAGGAATTTTTCTAGGACAGAGATTTATTATTAGTATGCATTGTTTCACCTACTATCTCGATCTTGATTGTTATAATAAAATAGTACGAGTCTTTCTGAGATGAGAATTTTAATTACATTATTGACACTTGCATTCATTTTCTTACTACTATCTCGATCTTGATTGTTATAGGAAAAATGGCTGAGTCTTTTCTGAGACGAAAATTTATTATTATTATGCATTCATTTTCTTACTAGTATCTCGATCTTGATTGTTATAGTAAAATAGTACGAGTCTTTCTGAGACGGAATTTATTATTATTATGCATTCATTTTCTTACTACTATCTCGATCTTGATTGTTATAGTAAAATAATTTTGATCTTTCTGAGACTGAGAATTTATTATTATTATTATTATTATGCATTCATTTTCTTACTAGTATCTCGATCTTGATTGTTATAGTAAAATAGTACGAGTCTTTCTGAGACGAGAATTTATTATTATTATTATTATGCATTCATTTTCTTACTAGTATCTCGATCTTGATTGTTATAGGAAAATAGTACGAGTCTTTCTGAGACGAAAAGCATTATTATTATGCATTCATTTTCTTACTATCTCTATCTTGGATTGTTATAGTAAAATGGTACGAGTCTTTCTGAGACGAATTTTATTATTATTATGCATTCATTTTCTTACTAGTATCTCTGTAATTGTTATAGGAAAATAGTACGAGTCTTTCTAGGGCGAGGGCCCTTATTATTATTATGCATTCATTTTCTTACTACTATCTCGATCTTGATTGTTATAGAAAAATAGTACGAGTCTTTCTGGAGAGACGAGAATTTATTATTATTCTGCATTCATTTTCTTACTAGTATCTCGAACTTGATTGTTATAGGAAAAATAGTACGAATCTTTCTGAGACGAGAATTTATTATTATTATTATGCATTCATTTTCTTACTACTATCTCGATCTTTCAGTTATTTATAGGAAAATAGTACAGGAACTTTCTGAGACGAGAATTTAGTAATATTATCCATTCATTTTCTTACTAGTATCTCTATCTTGATTGTTATAGGAAAATAGTACGAGGTCTTTCTGAGACGAGAATTTATTATTATTATTATGCATTCATTTTCTTACTACTATCTCGATCTTGATTGTTATAGAAAAATAGTACGAGGTCTTTCTGAGACGAGAATTTATTATTATTATGCATTCATTTTCTTACTAGTATCTCTATCTTGATTGTTATAGGAAAATAGTACGAGTCTTTCTGAGACGAGAATTTATTATTATTATTATGCATTCATTTTCTTACTACTATCTCGATCTTGATTGTTATGGGAAAATAGTACGAGTCTTTCTGAGACGAGAATTTATTATTATTATTATGCATTCATTTTTCTTACTAGTATCTCGATCTTGATTGTTATAGAAAATAGTACGAGTCTTTTTTTTCTGAGACGAGGAATTTATTATTATTATTATTATGCATTCATTTTCTTACTAGTATCTCGATCTTGATTGTTATAGAAAAATAGTACGAGTCTTTCTGAGACGAGAATTTATTATTATTATTATGCATTCATTTTCTTACTACTATCTCGATCTTGATTGTTATAGGAAAATAGTAAGGTCTTTCTGAGACGAGAATTTTGTTATTATTATGCATTCATTTTCTTACTAGTATCTCTATCTTGATTGTTATAGGAAAATAGTACGGAGTCTTTCTGAGACGAAATTTCATTATTATTATTATGCATTCATTTTCTTACTACTATCTCGATCTTGATTTGTTATAGAAAAAATAGTACGAGTCTTTCTGAGACGAGAATTTATTATTATTATGCATTCATTTTCTTACTAGTATCTCCTATCTTGATTGTTATAGGAAAATAGTACGAGTCTTTCTGAGACGAGAATTTATTATTATTATGCATTCTGTTTTCTTACTACTATCTCGATCTTGATTGTTATAGGAAAATAAATTACAAAATCTTTCTGAGACGAGAATTTATTCTTCTTATTACCTGCATTCATTTTCTTACTAGTATCTCGATCTTGATTGTTATAGGAAAAATAGTAGAGTCTTTCTGAGACGAGAATTTATTATTATTATTATTATGCATTCATTTTCTTACTAGTATCTCGATCTTGATTGTTATAGAAAAATAGTACGAGTCTTTCTGAGACGAGAATTTCCGTATTATTATTATTATGCATTCATTTTCTTACTAGTATCTCGATCTTGATTGTTATAGAAAAATAGTACGAGTTTTCTGAGACGAGAATTTATTATTATTATGCATTCATTTTCTTACTAGTATCTCGATCTTGATTGTTATAGGAAAATAGTACGAGTCTTTCTAGAGACGAGAATTTATTATTATTATGCATTACATTTTCTTACTACTATCTCTATCTTGATTATTATATAGTAAAATAGTACGAGTCTTTCTGAGACGAGAATTTATTATTATTATTATGCATTCATTTTCTTACTAGTATCTCGATCTTGATTGTTATAGAAAAATAGTACGGTCTTTCTGAGACGAGAATTTATTATTATTATTATTATGCATTCATTTTCTTACTAGTATCTCTCGATCTTGATTGTTATAGAAAAATAGTACGAGAGTCTTTCTGAGACGAGAATTTATTATTATTATGCATTCATTTTCTTACTAGTATCAGTCTGATTGTTATAGGAAAATAGTACGAGTCTTTCCTGAGACGAGAATTTATTATTATTATGCATTCATTTTCTTAC
>JBBBDQ010021987.1:0-16190 GCA_037127315.1 Ascarosepion bandense | reverse complement strand
AGAGAAGGGAAGCTACATTACGGGTACATCTGTTCAACTGTAATTTGATGAGACCTTTCCATTAATCATAAAGGCTAGGCATCATAGAGGAAAGCTCATCAGAACAATTATCATGAAAGCAGAGGAAGCTACATTACGGTTACATCTGTCTCTTTGTGTAATTTGATGAGACCCTTTCATTAATCATAAAGGCTAGGCATCATAGAGGAAAGCTCATCAGAACAATTATCATGAAAGCAAGAAGACTACATTGGTTACATCTGTCTATTTCAACTGTAATTTGATGAGACCTTTCCATTAATCATAAAGGCTAGGCATCATAGAGGAAAGCTCATCAGGACAATTGTTATGAAAGCAGAGAGCTACATTACCGTTACATCTGTCTATTTCAACTGTAATTTGATGGACCTTTCCATTAATCATAAAGGCTAGGCATCATAGAGGAAAGCTCATCAGAACAATTATTAACAGAAAGCAGAGGGGAAGCTACATTGGGTACATCTGTCTATACCAATATATTTGATGAGACCTTTCCATTAATCATAAGGCTAGGCATCATAGAGGAAAGCTCATCCAGGACAATTATTATGAAAGCAGAGGAAGCTACATTGCAGGTACATCTGTCTATTTCAACTGTAATTTGATGAGATAACTTTCCATTAATCATAAAGGCTAAGCATCTAGCAGAGAAAGCTCATCAGGACAATTATTATGAAAGCAGGGGAAGCTACATTACGGTTACATCTGTCTATTTCCAACTGTAATTTGATGAGACCTTTCCATTAATCATAAAGGCTGGGCATCATAGAGGAAAGCTCATCAGAACAATTATTATGAAAGCAGAGGAAGCTACATTACGGGTACATCTGTCTATTTCAACTGTAATTTGATGAGACCTTTCCATTAATCATAAAGGCTAGGCATCATAGAGGAAAGCTCATCAGGACAATTATGAAAGCAGAGAAGCTACATTACGGTTACATCTGTCTATTTCAACTGTAATTTGATGAGACCTTTCCATTAATCATAAAGGCTAGGCATCATGGAGAAAGCTCATCAGGACAATTATTATGAAAGCAGAGAGCTACATTACAGGTACATCCATCTATTTCAACTATATGATGCGATGAGACCTTTCCATTAATCATAAAGGCTAGGCATCATAGAGGAAAGCTCATCAGAACAATTATTGTGAAAGCAGAGGAAGCTACATTACGGGTGTCTGTCTATTTCATGTAATTTGATACTGAGACCTTTCCATTAATCATAAAGGCTAGGCATCATAGAGGAAAGCTCATCGGGACAATTATTATGAAAGCAGAGGGCTACATTGCAGGTACATCTGTCTATTTCAACTGTAATTTGATGAGACTGTTCCATTAATCATAAAGGCTAGGCATCATAGAGGAAAGCTCATCAGGACAATTATTATGAAAGCAGAAGAAAGCTACATTACAGTTTACATCTGTCTATTTCAACCATAATTTGATGAGACCTTTCCATTAATCATAAAGGCTGAGCATCATAGAGGAAAGCTCATCAGGACAATTATTATGAAAGCAGAGGAAGCTACATTGCAGGTACATCTGTCTATTTCAACTGTAATTTGATAGGACAGCACCAATAATCATAAAAAATGAGCATCATAGAAGCTCATCAGAACAATTATTATGAAAGCAGAGGGAAGCTACATTACGGGTACATCTGTCTATTTCAACTGTAATTTGATGGAGACCTTTCCATTAATCATAAAGGCTAGGCATCATAGAGGAAAGCTCATCAAGACAATTATTATGAAAGCAGAGGAAGCTACATTACGGGTACATCTGTCTATTTCAATATCGTTTGATGAGACCTTTTCCATTAATCATAAAGGCTGAGCATCATAGAGGAAAGCTCATCAGGACAATTATTATGAAAGCAGAGAGAAGCTACATTACGGTTACATCTGTCTATTTCAACTGTAATTTGATGAGACCTTTCCATTAATCATAAAGGCTAGGCATCATAGCGGAAAGCTCATCCAGGACAATTATTGCAAAAGCAGAGGAGAAAGCTACATTACGGGTACATCTGTCAACTGTAATTTGATGAGACCTTTCCATTAATCATAAAGGCTAGGCATCATAGAGGAAAGCTCATCAGAACAATTATTACCGCAGAAACAGAGGGAAGCTACATTGGGTACATCTGTCTATTTCAACTGTAATTTGATGAGACCTTTCCATTAATCATAAAGGCTAGGCATCATAGAGGAAAGCTCATCAGGACAATTATTATGAAAGCAGAGGAAGCTACATTACGGGTACATCTGTCTATTTCAACTGTAATTTGATGAAGACCTTTCCATTAATCATAAAGGCTAGGCATCATAGAGGAAAGCTCATCAGGACAATTATTATGAAAGCAGAAGAAAGCTACATTGATTACATCTGTCTGTGTGTAATTTGATGAGACCTTTCATTAATCATAAAGGCTAGGCATCATGAAGCTTAATCAGGACAATTATTATGAAAGCAGGGGGAAAGCTGCATTGCAGGTACATGTCTGTTCCAGCTGTAATTTGATGGAGACCTTTCCATTAATCATAAAGGCTAGGCATCATAGAGAAAGCTCATCAGAACAATTATTATGAAAGCAGAGGGAAGCTACATTACGGGTACATCTGTCTATTTCGCTGTAATTTGATGAGACCTTTCCATTAATCATAAAAGCTAGGCATCATAGAGGAAAGCTCATCAGGACAATTATTATGAAAGCAGAGGCTTCTACATTGAGTACATCTGTCTATTTCAACTGTAATTTGATGAGACCTTTCCGGTAATCATAAAACTAAGCATCATAGAGGAAAGCTCATCAGGACAATTATTATGAAAGCAGAGGGAAGCTACATTACGGTTGTCTGTCTATTTCAACTGTAATTTGATGAGACCTTTCCATTAATCATAAAGCTAGGCATCATGAAGTAATGGACGTTATTATGAAAGCAGAGAAGCTACATTACGGGTACATCTGTCTGTTTCAACTGTAATTTGATGAGACCTTTCCATTAATCATAAAGGCTAGGCATCTCATAGAGGAAAGCTCATCAGGACAATTATTATGAAAGCAGGCTACATTACGGGTACATCTGTATTTCATGCTGTAATTTGATGAGACCTTTCCATTAATCATAAAGGCTAGGCATCATGGAAAGCTCATCAGGACAATTATTATGAAAGCAGGAGAAGCTACATTACGGGTACATCTGTCTATTTCAACTGCAATTTGATGAGACCTTTCCATTAATCATAAAGGCTAGGCATCATGTGACTCATCAGGACAATTATTATGAAAGCAGAGGAAGACTACATGCAGTTACATCTGTCTATTTCAACTGTAATTTGATGGACCTTTCCATTAATCATAAAGGCTAGGCATCGTAGAGGAAAGCTCATCAGGACAATTATTATGAAAGCAGAGGGAAGCTACATTGGGTACATCTGTCTATTTCAACTGTAATTTGATAGGACAACACCAAGCTAATCATAAGGCTAGGCATCATAGAGGAAAGCTCATCAGAACAATTATTATGAAAGCAGAGAGCTACATTACAGTCACATCTGTCTATTTCAACTGTAATTTGATGAGACCTTTCCATTAATCATAAAACTAGGCATCATGGAAAAGCTCATCAGGACAATTATTATGAAAGCAGAGAAAGGGGAAGCTACATTACGGGTACACATCTGTCTATTTCAACTGTAATTTGATGAGACCTTTCCATTAATCATAAAGGCTAGGCATCATAGAGGAAAGCTCATCAGGACAATTATTATGAAAGCGGAGGAAAGCTACATTACGGGTACATCTGTCTATTTCAACTGTAATTTGATGAGACCTTTCCATTATAAAGGCTAGGCATCATAGAGGAAAGCTCATCAGGACAATTATTATGAAAGCAGAGGAAGCTACATTACGGGTACATCTGTCTATTTCAACATAATTTGATGAGACCTTTCCATTAATCATAAAGGCTAGGCATCATAGAGGAAAGCTCATCGGGACAATTATTATGAAAGCAGAGGAAAGCTACGTGCAGGTACATCTGTCTATTTCAACTGTAATTTGATGAGACCTTTCCATTAATCATAAAGGCTAGGCATCATAGAGAAAGCTCATCAGGACAATTATTATGAAAGCAGAGGGAAGCTACATTACGGTTACATCTGTCTATTTCAACTGTAATTTGATAGAAGACCTTTCCATTAATCATAAAGGCTAGGCATCATAGAGGAAAGCTCATCAGGACAATTATTGTGAAAGCAGAGGAAGCTACATTACGCGTACATCTGTCTATTTCTACTGTAATTTGATGAAGACCTTTCATTAATCATAAAGGCTAGGCATCATAGAGGAAAGCTCATCAGGACAATTATTATGAAAGCAGAGGGAAGCTACATTACGCGTACATCTGCCTACCTTGATGAGACCTTTCCATTAATCATAAAGGCTAGGCATCATAGAGGGAAAGCTCGTCAGGACAATTATTATGAAAGCAGAGGAAGCTACATTACGGTTACGTCTGTCTGTTTCAACTGTAATTTAGTGAGACCTTTCCATTAATCATAAAGGCTAGGCATCATAGAGGAAAGCTCATCAGGACAATTATTATGAAAGCAGAGAAATACATTACAGGTACATCTGTCTATTTCAACATGTAATTTGATGAGACCTTTCATTAATCATAAAGGCTAGGCATCATAGAGGAAAGCTCATGGAACCAATTATTATGAAAGCAGAGGAGAGGGAAATTACATTGCAGGTACATCTGTCTATTTCAACTGTAATTTGATGAGATAACCTCTAAAATAGTCATAAAGCTGGTATCATGAAGCTCATCAGGACAATTATTGAAAGCAGAGAAGCTACATTACGGTTACATCTGTCTATTTCAACTGTAATTTGATGAGACCTTTCACAATCAATATAAGGTAGGCATCTGGAAAGCTCATCAGGACAATTATTATGAAAGCAGAGGGAAGCTACATTGGGTTTGTCTGTATTTCAACTATGTTGATGAGACCTTTCCAGAAACAATCATAAAACTGAACATCAGAGAAAGCTCATCAGGACAATTATTATGAAGGCAGAGGAAATACATGCAGGTACATCCTGCTATGTAATTTGGTCGGACCTTTCCAGCTTAATCATAAAACTAGGCATCATGAGGAAAGCTCATTGAGACAATTATTATAAAAGGAAAGCAGAGGAAGCTACCACATTACGGTTGTCTGTCCATTAGCTGTCGTTGGTGGACTTTTCCATACTAATCATAAAACTAGGCATGTGGAAAACTCATCAGGACAATTATTGCAAAGCAGAGGAAGCTACGTACGGGTACGTCTGTTTCTGCTGTAATTTGATGAGACCTTTCCATTAATCATAAAGGCTAGGCATCATGAAGGAAAGCTCATCAGGACAATTATTATGAAAGCAGAGGGAAAGCTACATTACGGGTATGTATTTCTACTGTAATTTGATGAGACCTTTCAGTAATCATAAAGCTGAAACGTCATGAAGCTCATCAGGACAATTGTTCTATGAAAGCAGAGGCATTACGGTTACATCTGTCTATTTCAACTGTAATTTGATGAGACCTTTCCATTAATCATAAAGCTAGGCATCATAGAGAAAGCTCGTCAGGACAATTATTATGAAAGCAGAGGGAAACTACATTACGGTTACATCTGTCTATTTCAACTGTGGTTGATGAGACCTTTCCATTAATCATAAAGGCTAGGCATCATGAGGAAAGCTCATCAGGACAATTATTATGAAAGCAGGCTACATTACGGGTACATATTATTTCTGTAATTTGATGAGACCGCCATTAATCAAAGCTGAAAAAATGGAAAATAGTGGACAATTATTATGAAAGCAGAGGAAGCTACATTACGCGTACATCTTTCTATTGGTACAGTGGTGTTAAATAATCATAAAGGCTAGGCATCATAGAGGAAGCGGACAATTGTTATGAAAGCAGAGGAAAGCTACATTGCAGTTTTATCATCATTTCAATAGCAATTTGATGAGACATTCCATTAATCATAAAAAATGTAAACGTATGAAGCTCGTCGGGACAATTATTATGAAAGCAGAGGAAAGCTACATTACGGTTACATCTGTATTTCAACAACTATAATTTGATGGTTCCATTAATCGTAAAGGCTAGGCATCATGAAGGAAAGCTCATCAGGACAATTATTATGAAAGCAGAGGAAGCTACATTACGGTTACATCTGTCTATTTCAACTAACAATTTGATGGGAACCTGCATTAATCATAAAGGCTAGGCATCATAGAGAAAGCTCATCGGGACAATTATTATGAAAGCAGAGGAAGCTACATTACAGGTACATCTGTCTCTATTTCTGTAATTTGGTGGAACCTTTCCATTAATCATAAAGGCAAACCTTCATAGAGGAAAACTCATCAGGACAATTATTATGAAAGCAGAGGAAGCTACATTGGCCATCTTAGCTACTGTAATTTGATGAGACCTTTCCATTAATCATAAAGGCTAGGCATCATAGAGAAGCTCATCAGGACAATTATTGTGAAAGCAGAGGAAGCTTCATTAGCCATCTTTCTATTTCTACTGTAATTTGATGAGACCTTTCCATTAATCATAAAGGCTAGGCATCATAGAGGAAAGCTCATCAGGACAATTATTATGAAAGCAGAGGGAAGCTACATTGCAGTTACATCTGTCTATTTCAACTGATTTGATGAGACCTTTCCATTAATCATAAAGGCTAGGCATCATAGAGGAAAGCTCATTAGAACAATTATTATGAAAGCAGAGGAAAGCTACATTACAGTTACATCTGTCTATTTCAACTGTAATTTGATGAGACCTTTCCATTAATCATAAAAAATGGCATCATAGAGGAAAGCTCATTAGAACAATTATTATGAAAGCAGAGGAAGCTACATTGCGGTTACGTCTGTACCAGCTGTAATTTGATGAGACCTTTCCATTAATCATAAAGGCTAGGCATCATAGAGAAAGCTCATCGGGACAATTATTATGAAAGCAGAGGAAGCTACATTACGGTTACATCTGTCTATTTCAGCTGTAATTTGATGAGACGCTTTCCATTAATCGTAAAGGCTAGGCATCATAGAGGAAGCTCATTAGAACAATTATTATGAAAGCAGAGGAAGCTACATTACGGTTACATCTGTCTATTTCAACTACAATTTGATGAGACCTTTCCATTAATCATGAGAGCTAGGCATCGTAAGAAGCTCATTAGAACAATTGTTGAAAGCAGAGGAAGCTACATTACGGTTGTCTGTCTATTTCAACTGTAATTTGATGAGACCTTTCCATTAATCATAAAGGCTAGGCATCGCAAAGGAAAGCTCATCAGGACAATTATTACAAGCAGAGGGAAGCTACATTACGCGTACGTGTCTATTTCTGTAATTTGATGAACCTTTCCATTAATCATAAAGGCTAGGCATCATAGAGGAAGGCTCATCAGGACAATTATTATGAAAGCAGAGGAAGCTACATTACGCGTACATCTGTCTATTTCTACTGTAATTTGATGAGACCTTTCCATTAATCATAAAGGCTAGGCATCATAGAAGGCAGAACAATTATTATGAAAGCAGAGAGCTACATTACGCGTACATCTGTCTATTTCTACTGTAATTTGATGAGACCTTTCATTAATCATAAGAGCTAGGCATCATAGAGGAAAGCTCATCAGGACAATTATTATGAAAGCAGAGGAAGCTACATTACGCGTACATCTGTCTATTTCTACTGTAATTTGATGAGACCTTTCCATTAATCATAAAGGCTAGGCATCATGAAGTATCAGGACCATTATTATGAAAGCAGAGGGAAGCTACATTTTTTGTCTGTCTGTTTCTGTAATTTGATGAGACCTTTCCATTAATCATAAAGGCTAGGCATCATGAAGGAAAGCTCATCGGGACAATTATTATGAAAGCAGAGGGAAGCTACATTGCAGTTACATCTGTCTATTTCAACTGTAATTTGATGAGACCTTTCCATTAATCATAAAGGCTAGGCATCATGGAGGAAAGCTCATCAGGACAATTATTATGAAAGCAGAGGAGAGGCTACATTACGGGTACATCTGTCTATTTCAACTGTAATTTGATGAGACCTTTCCATTAATCATAAAGGCTGAGCATCATAGAGGAAGCTCATCAGGACAATTATTATGAAAGCAGAGGGAAGCTACATTACGGGTACATCTGTCTATTTCAACTGTAATTTGATGAGACCTTTCATTAATGTAAAGGCCTAGGCATCATAGAGGAAAGCTCATCAGGACAATTATTATGAAAGCAGAGGAAGCTACATTACAGGTACATCTGTCTATTTCAACTGTAATTTGATGAAGGCCTTTCCATTAATCATAAAGGCTAGGCATCATAGAGGAAAGCTCATCAGGACAATTATTATGAAAGCAGAGGAAGCTACATTACGGGTACATCTGTCTATTTCAACTGTAATTTTGATGAGACCTTTCCATTAATCATAAAGCTAGGCATCATAGAGAAAGCTCATCAGGACAATTATTATGAAAGCAGAGAAGCTACATTGCAAAGGTTACATCTGTCTATTTCAACTGTAATTTGATGAGACCTTTCCATTAATCATAAAAGGCTGGGCATCATAGAGGAAAGCTCATCAGGACAATTATTATGAAAGCAGAGGAAGCTACATTACAGGTACATCTGTCTATTTCAACTGTAATTTGATGAGACCTTTCCATTAATCATAAAGGCTAGGCATCATAGAGGAAAGCTCATCAGGACAATTATTATGAAAGCAGAGGAAAGCTACATTACGGTTACATCTGTCTATTTCAACTGTAATTTGATGAGACCTTTCCATTGATCATAAAGGCTAGGCATCATAGAGAAAGCTCATCAGGACAATTATTATGAAAGCAGAGGAAAGCTACATTACGGTTACATCTGTCTATTTCAACTGTAATTTGATGAGACCTTTCCATTAATCATAAAGGCTAGGCATCATGGGGGAAAGCTCATCAGGACAATTATTATGAAAGCAGAGGGAAGCTACATTACGGGTACATCTGTCTATTTCAACTGTAGTTGGTGCAGAGACCTTTCCATTAATCATAAAGGCTAGGCATCATAGAGGAAAGCTCATCGGGACAATTATTATGAAAGCAGAGGGAAGCTACATGCAGGTACATCATCTATTTCAACTGTAATTTGATGAGACCTTTTGGCTAATCAAAACTGAGCATCATAGAGGAAAGCTCATCAGGACAGGTATTGTGAAAGCAGAGGGAAGCTACATTACAGGTGCACTGTCTATTTCAACAACAATTTGATGGACCTTTCAGTAATCATAAAGGCTAGGCATCGTAGAGGAAAGCTCGTAAGGACAATTATTATGAAAGCAGGGAAACTACATTACAGTTGCACATCTGTCTATTTCAACTGTAATTTGATGAGACCTTTCCATTAATCATAAAGGCTAGGCATCGGAAAGCTCATCAGGACAATTGTTATGAAAGCAGAGGAAGCTACATTACGGTTACATCTGTCTATTTCAACTGTAATTTGATGAGACCTTTCCATTAATCATAAAGGCTAGGCATCATAGAGGAAAGCTCATCAGGACAATTATTATGAAAGCAGAGGAAGCTACATTACGGGTACATCTGTCTATTTCAACTGTAATTTGATGAGACCTTTCCATTAATCATAAAGGCTAGGCATCGTAGAGGAAAGCTCATCAGAACAATTATTATGAAAGCAGAGGAAGCTACATTACGGGTACATCTGTCTATTTCAACTGTAATTTAGTGAGACCTTTCGGTAATCATAAAGGCTAGGCATCATAGAGAAAGCTCATCAGAACAATTATCATGAAAGCAAGAAGGCCATTACGGTTACATCTGTTCTTTATTCATTTGATGAGACCTTTCAAGCTAATCATAAAGGCTAGGCATCATAGAGGAAAGCTCATCAGGACAATTATCATGACAGAGAGCTACATTACGGAACATTTACATCTGTCTATTTCAACTGTAATTTGATGAGACCTTTCCATTAATCATAAAGGCTAGGCATCATAGAGGAAAGCTCATCAGGACAATTATCATGAAAGCAGAGGGAAGCTACATTACAGTTACATCTGTCTATTTCAACTGTAATTTGATGAGACCTTTCCATTAATCATAAAGGCTAGGCTTCCTGTAGAGGAAAGCTCATCAGGACAGGTGTGTATGAAAGCAGAGGAAGCTACATGCAGTTGCATCTGTCTATTTCAACTGTAATTTGATGGTTTTCCATTAATCATAAAGGCTAGGCATCATAGAGGAAAGCTCATCAGAACAATTATTATGAAAGCAGAGGGAAGCTGCCTTCAACAGTTACATCTGTCTATTTTCAACTTTAATTTGATGAGACCTTTCCATTAATCATAAAGGCTAGGCATCATGGGGAAAGCTCATCAGGACAATTATTATGAAAGCAAGGAGGGAAAGCTACATTACGGTTACATCCCCAATATTTCAACTGTAATTTGATGGAACCTTTCATTAATCATAAAGGCTAGGCATCATAAATGGTGGAACAATTATTATGAAAGCAGAGGAAGCTACATTACGGTTACATCTGTCTATTTCTACTGTAATTTGATGAGACCTTTCCATTAATCATAAAGGCTAGGCATCATAGAGGAAAAGCTCATCAGGACAATTATTATGAAAGCAGAGGGAAGCTACATTGATTTTGTCTGTCTGTTTCAACTGTAATTTGATGAGACCTTTCAAGTAATCATAAAGGCTGGGCATCATAGAGGAAAGCTCATCAGAACAATTATTGAAAGCAGAGAGCTACATTACAGTTACATCTGTCCTATTTCAACTGTAATTTGGTGAGACCTTTCAAATAAATTCATAAAGGCTAGGCATCTCATAGAGGAAAGCTCATCAAGACAGTGTTTCACTGAAAGCAGAGGAGAAGCTACATTACGGGTACATCTGTCTATTTCAACTGTAATTTGATGAGACCTTTCCATTAATCATAAAGGCTAGGCATCTGGAAAAGCTCATCAGAACAATTATTATGAAAGCAGAGGAAACTACATTACGGTTACATCTGTCTATTTCAACTGTAATTTGATGAGACCTTTCCATTAATCATAAAGGCTAGGCATCATAGAGAAAGCTCATCAGAACAATTATTATGAAAGCAGAGAGAGCTACATTACAGTTGTATGTTCAACTGTAATTTGATATGAACCTTTCCATTAATCATAAAAATGAGCATCATGAAGGAAAGCTTTCATCAGGACAATTATTATGAAAGCAGAGGAAGCTACATTGGGTACATCTGTCTATTTCAACTGTAATTTGATGAGACCTTTTCCATTAATCATAAAGGCTAGGCATCATAGAGGAAAGCTCATCAGAACAATTATTATGAAAGCAGAGGAAGCTACATTACGGTTACATCTGTCTGTTTCAACCAACAATTTCATTGAGACCTTTCCATTAATCATAAAAGCTAGGCATCATAGAGGAAAGCTCATCAGAACAATTATTGAAAGCAGAGGAAGCTACATTACAGTTGTCTGTCTATTTCAACTGTAATTTGATGAGACCTTTCCATTAATCATAAAGGCTATGAGCATCGTAGAGAAAGCTCATCAGGACAATTATTATGAAAGCAGAGGAAAGCTACATTACGGTTACATCTGTCTATTTTGTAATTTGATGGAACCTTTCAAGCGTCGTCATAAAAATGAGCATCATAGAGAGAAAGCTGTCAGAACAATTATTATGAAAGCAGAGGGAAGCTACGTGCAGTTGTCTCTGCTGTTCTGATTTGATGAGACCTTTCCATTAATCATAAAAAACTGGGCATCGTAGAGGAAAGCTCGTCAGGACAATTATTATGAAAGCAGAGGAAGCTACATTAGGTACATCTGTCTATTTCAACTGTAATTTGATGAGACCTTTCCATTAATCGCAAGGCTAGGCATCATAGAGGAAAGCTCATCGGGACAATTATTATGAAAGCAGAGGGAAGCTACATTACGGTTACATGTCTCTTTCAACTGTAATTTGATGAGACGCTTTCCATTAATCATAAAGGCTAGGCATCATAGAGGAAAGCTCATCAGAACAATTATTGTGAAAGCAGAGGAAATACATTACGGTTACATCATCTGTTTCAACTGTAATTTGATGAGACCTTTCCGTCGTTAATCATAAAAGGCTAGGCATCTGGGGGAAAAGCTCATCAGAACAATTGTTAGCAAAGCAGAGGAAAGCTACATTACGGTTACATCTGTCTATTTCAACTGTAATTTGATGAGACCTTTCCATTAATCATAAAAGCTAGGCATCATAGAGGAAAGCTCATTGAACAATTATCCTTGTGAAAGCAGAGGAAAGCTACGTTACGGTTACATCTGTCTGTTCCAACTGTAATTTGATGAGACCTTTCCATTAATCGCAAAAATGAGCATCGCCGGGAAAGCTCATCAGGACAATTATTATGAAAGCAGAGGGCTTCATTACGCGTACATCTGTCTATTTCAACTGTAATTTGATGAGACCTTTCCATTAATCATAAAGGCTAGGCATCATAGAGGAAAGCTCATCAGAACAATTATTATGAAAGCAGAGAGCTACATTACGGTTATGTCTATTTCAACAATTTGATGAGACCTTTCCATTAATCATAAGAGCTAGGCATCATAGAGGAAAGCTCATCAGAACAATTATTATGAAAGCAGAGGAAGCTACATTACAGTTACATCTGTCTATTTCAACTGTAATTTGATGAGACCTTTCCATTAATCATAAAGGCTAGGCATCATAGAGAAAGCTCATTAGAACAATTATCATGAAAAGCAGAGGCTACATTACGGTTACATCTGTCTATTTCAACTGTAATTTGATAGAGACCTTTCCATTAATCATAAAGGCTAGGCATCATAGAGGAAAGCTCATCAGGACAATTATTGAAAGCAGAGGAAGCTGCATTGCGCGTGTCTGTCTATTTCAACTGTAATTTGATGATTATTTCCATTAATCATAAGGCTAGGCATCATAGAGGAAAGCTCGTGAACAATTATTATGAAAGCAGAGGAAGCCATTACGGTTACATCTGTCACTGACACCTGTAATTTGATGAGACCTTTCCATTAATCATAAAGGGCTAGGCATGAAAGCTCATTAGAACAGGGCTATTATGAAAGCAGAGGAAGCTACATTGGGTACATCTGTCTATTTCAACTGTGTAATTTGATGAGACCTTTCCATTAATCATAAAGGCTAGGCATCATAGAGGCTTTCATCAGGACAATTATTATGAAAGCAGAGAGAAGCTACATTACAGTTACATCTGTCTATTTCATGTAATTTGATGAGACCTTTCCATTAATCATAAAGCTGAGCATCTGTGGGGGAAAGCTCATCAGAACAATTATTATGAAAGCAGAGGGAAAGCTACATGCAGTTTTACATCTGTCTATTTCAGCTATGTAATTTGATGAGACCTTTCCATTAATCATAAAGGCTAGGCATCATAGAGGAAAGCTCATTAGAACAATTATTATGAAAGCAGAGGAAGCTACGTACAGTTGCATGCTATTTCAACTGTAATTTGATGAGACCTTTCCATTAGAAACAAAAAGACTGGGCATCATGGAGGAAAGCTCATCAGAACAATTATTATGAAAGCAGAGGAAACTCATTACGGTTACATCTGTCTGTTCCAACTGTAATTTGATGAGACCTTTCCATTAATCATAAAGGCCGCATCATAGAGAAAGCTCATCAGGACAATTATTGCTGAAAGCAGAGGAAGCTACATTACGGTTACATCTGTCTATTTCGGCTGTAATTTGATGAGACCTTTCCATTAATCATAAAGGCTAGGCATCATGACTCGTTAGAACAATTATTATGAAAGCAGAGGAAGCTACATTACGGTTACATCTGTCTATTTCCAGCACTGTAATTTGATGAGACCTTTCCATTAATCATAAAGGCTAGGCATCATAGAGGGAAGCTCATCAGAACAATTATTATGAAAGAGAGGAAGCTACATTACGTTCATCTGTCTGTTTCAACTGTGTAATTTGATGAGACCTTTCCATTAATCATAAAGTCTAGGCATCTGAAGCTCATCAGAACAATTATTATGAAAGCAGAGGAAGCTACATTACGGTTACATCTGTCTATTTCAACTGTAATTTGATGAGACCTTTTCATTAATCATAAAACTAGGCATCGTAGAGAAAGCTCATTAGAACAATTATTATGAAAGCAGAGGAAGCTACATTACGGTTACGTCTGTCTATTTCAACTGTAATTTGATGAGACCTTTCATTAATCATAAAGAGCTAGGCATCGTAGAGGAAAGCTCATTAGAACAATTATTACATGAAAACGGAGAAATATGCAGTGCATCTGTCTATTTCTACTGTAATTTGATGGAACCTTTCCATTAATCATAAAGGCTAGGCATCAAGCTCGTTAGAACAATTATTATGGTGACTACATTGGGTTCACATCCATCTATTAATATAATTGATGGGATAACAAAACAATCTCAAAACAAACATCATAGAGGAAAGCTCATTAGAACAATTATTACTAAAGCAGAGGGAAACATACGGTTACGTCGCTATTTCAACTGTAATTTGATGAGATTGGTTAATCATAAAACTAGGCATCATGAGGGAAAGCTCATTAGAACAATTATTATGAAAGCAGGGGAAGCTACATTACGGTTACATCTGTCTATTTCAACTGTAATTTGATGAGACGCTAAAACAATCAGCAAAGAGCTAGGCATCATGAAGCTCATGAACAATTATTGTGAAAGCAGAGGAGAAAGCTACATTGCAGTTACATCTGTGTCTATTTCAACTATAGAATTTGATGAGACCTTTCCATTAATCATAAAGGCTAGGCATCATGAAGCTCATTAGAACAATTATTATGAAAGCAGAGGAAGCTACATTATGGGTTACCTTATGTTTTATTGTAATTTGATGAGACCTTTCAAATGATCGTAAAGATAAGCATCTGCTAGAGAAAGCTCGTAGAACAATTATTGAAAGCAGAGGAAGCTACCATTACGGTTACATCTGTCTGTTCCAACTGTAATTTGATGAGACCTTTCCATTAATCGTAAAGGCTAGGCATCTCGCGGAAAGCTCATTAGAACAATTATTATGAAAGCAGAGGAAGCTACATTACGGTTACATCTGTCTATTTCAACTGTAATTTGATGAGACCTTTTAAGTAATCATAAAGGCTGGGCATCATAGAGGAAAGCTCATCAGAACAATTGTAAACAGAGGAAGCTACGGTGGTTACATCTGTCTTTACTGTAATTTGATGAGACCTTTCAGTAATGTTAAAGGCTAGGCATCATAGAGGAAAGCTCATCAGAACAATTATTGAAAAGCAGAGGAAGCTATGCAGTTGCACTCTGTGTCTATTTCAACTGTAATTTGATGAGACCTTTCCATTAATCATAAAGGCTGGGCATCATAGAGGAAGCTCATTAGAACAATTATTATGAAAGCAGAGGAAGCTGGTAGTTGCGTGTCTATTTCAACTATGTTGGTAGGACAACGAAAAGAAATTTAGTCATAAGGCTAAGCATCGTGACTCATTAGAGCAATTATTGTGAAAGCAGAGGAAGCTACATTACGGTTACATCTGTCTATTTCAGCTGTAATTTGATGAGACCTTTCGGTAATCATAAGGCTAGGCATCATAGAGGAAAGCTCATCAGAACAATTGTTATGAAAGCAGAGGAAGCTACATTACGGTTACATCTGTCTATTTCAACTGTAATTTGATAGAACACCATTAATCATAAAGGCGGGCATCATAGAGGAAAGCTCATCACCAGACAATTATTATGAAAGCAGAGAGCGTTACGGTTACATCTGTCTATTTCAACCTTGTAATTTGATATGAGACCTTTCCATTAATCATAAAAGACTGAGCATGTAGAGGAAAGCTCATTAGAACAATTATTATGAAAGCAGAGAACTACATTACGGTTACATCTGTCTATTTCAACTGTAATTTGATGAGACCTTTCCATTAATCATAAGGCTACCTGAGCATCATAGGAAAGCT
>JBBBDQ010021958.1:0-15923 GCA_037127315.1 Ascarosepion bandense | reverse complement strand
CTACCATTACATTACAAATTTATTTTAACAGAATTTATTTACCACTGGCAGTCAAAGATTGAAAACAGTTTCTATTATATGAGTCAGTTAATATTTACTCCTACCCATTTACTACAAATTTATTTGAACAGAATTTATTTACCACTGGCAGTCAAAGATTGGAAAAACTAGTTTTGTTATAAGGAAATTGCTAATATTACTCCTAATTTTATTTACTACAAATTTATTTGAACAGAATTTATTTACCACTGGCAGTCAAAGATTGAAATCTGCTTCGTTTATATGAAATTGTTAATATTACTCCTACCATTTACTACACAAATTTATTTTTAACAGAATTTATTTACTACTGGCAGTCAAAGAGATTGAAAAAACTTGCCGTTATATGAAATTAAGGTTATTTAGGTTCTACCATTTACGTAAATTTATTTTACAGAATTTATCAATGATTTACCGCATTGAAAACTAAGCCATATAAGGAAATTGCTAATATAATTTTACCATTTACTACAAATTTATTTTAACAGAATTTATTTACCACTGGCAGTCAAAGATTGTTCAAGCTAGTTATAAGGAATATAGTTAATATTACTCCTACCATTTACTACAAATTTATTTGAACAGAATTTATTACCATCAAGGGTCAAAGATTAAAAAAACTAAGCCAGTATAAGGAAATTGCTAATATTAGCTCATACCATTTGCATTGCCAAATTTATTTTAATAGAATTTATTTACACACAGTCAAAGATTGAAAACTAGTTTCAAGAGAATTTTTGTTTTGCTAATATTACTCCTACCATTACTACAAATTACTTACCAGAATTTATTTACCACTGGCAGTCAAAGATTGAAAAACTAGTTTCTCATATATGGAAATTGCTAATATTACTCCTACCATTTACTACAAATTTATTTTAACAGAATTTATTTACCACTGGCAGTCAAGATTAAAAACTAGTTTCTGCTTATAAGGAAATTGCTAGACAATTCTACCATTTACTACAAATTTATTTGAACACAATTTATTTACCACTGGCAGTCAAAGATTGAAAAGTCCAGTCTTTATATGGAACAGCAATATTATTCCTACCATTTACTACAAATTTATTTACCAATACAACGGCAGTCAGAAAGATTGAAAAATCAGTTTCTGTTATATAGCTGCTAATATGATCCTACCATTACCACAAATTGTTATTAGAATTGATCAGCCACTGGCAGTCGTATTTTGAAACCTATTTGTTGAAAAGGAATGCTAATATTACTCCTACTATTTATGCAAATTTATTTGAACAGAATTTATTTACCACTGGCAGTCAAAGATTGAAAAAAACCAGTTTATAAGGAAATTGCTAATAATACTCCTACCATTTGCATTTACAAATTTCATTTACAGAATTTATTTACCACTGGCAGTCAAAGATTGAGGAAAAACTAGCTTTGTTATATGGAAATTACACATACCCTAAATTATTTCATTTACAAATTTATTTAAAAAAACAATTTTCATTTACCACTTGCAGTCAGCAGATTTGAAAACCAGTTTTACAAAGTTATAAGGAAATTGCTAATATTACTCCTAAATTACTACTACAAAATTCATTGGAACAGAATTTATTTACCACTGGCAGTCAAATATTTTTGAAAACTAGTTTTGTTAAAAGGAAATTGCTAATATTACCCTACCATTTACTAATAAATTTATTTTAACAGAATTTATTTAATAAATTTGCAGTCAAAGATTGAAAACTAGTTTCATATAAGGAAATTGCTGGAATATTGTACCTCACCATTTACTACAAATTTATTTGAAACAGAATTTATTTACCACTGGTAAAATGATTAAAAACTAGTTTTGTTATAAGGAAATTGCTAATATTACCCTACCAGTTTACTACAAATTTTATTTGAACAGAATTTATTTACCACTGCAGTCAAGATGAAAACTAGTTTTTGTTTATGTTAGCCATAGTTAATATTACTCCTACCATTTACTACAAATTTATTTTAACAGAATTTATTTACCACTGCTTTAGCATTGTTCAGTTTCTGCTTATATGAAAAGTTTGCTAATATTACTCCTACCATTTACTACAAATTTATTTTAACAGAATTTATTTACCACTGGTGCTCAAAGATTGAAAACTAGTTTCGTTATAAGGAAATTAAGCTATTACCCTACCATTTACTACAAATTTATTTTAACAGAATTTATTTACCACTGGCAGTCAAAGATTGAAAACTAGTTTTGTTATATGAAATTGTTATTACTCCTACCATTTTTAGTTACAAATTTATTTGAACAGAATTTATTTACCACTGGCAGTCAAAGATTGAAAACTAGTTTTGTTATAAGGAAATTACAGTATTACTCCTACCATTTGCCACAAAATTTATTTGAACAGAATTTATTTACCACTGGCAGTCAAAGATTGAAAACTATTTCAAGAGTAAGAAATTACAAGAAGGATAGTATTCCTCACCATTACAAATTTATTTTAACAGAATTTATTTACCACCTGCAGTCAAAGATTGAAAACTAGTTTCGTTATAAGGAATGGCACATTATGCAGTCCTACCATTTACTAAATTTATTTTAACAGAATTTATTTACCACTGGCAGTCAAAGATTGAAAACTTTAGTTTAAGTTTATAAGGAAATGCTAATATTACCCTACCATTTGTCAGCAAATTTATTTTAACAGAATTTATTTACCACTGGTAGTCAAAGATTAAAAACCAGGTTTCTACAAAGGAAATTGCTAATATTACTCCCACCATTTACTACAAATTTATTTTACAGAATTATTTACCACTGGCAGTCAAAGATTGAAAACTCAGTTTTGTTTATAAGTAAAATGTTAATATTACTCCTACCATTTACTACAAATTTATTTGAACAGAATTTATTTACCACTGGCAGTCAACATTTAGAAAAACTAATGCTATATGAAATTGTTAATATTACTCACCATTTACTGGCAAATTTATTTTAACAGAATTTATTTACCACTGTAATGACATTGAAATGTTTCAAGTATAGTGAATACATAGTTACTTCCTAATACATTTACTATAAATTTATTTTAACAGAATTTATTTACCACTGGCAGTCAAAGATTGAAAACTAGTTTCTGTTATAAGGAAATTACACATACCCTACCATTTACTACAAATTTATTTAAATAGAATTTATTTACCACTGGTAGTCAAGATTGAAAACTAGTTTATAAGGAAATTGGCTACTATTACTCCTACCATTTGCTGCTAAATTTATTTGAACAGAATTTATTTACCACTGGCAGTTGAAGATTGAAAACTAGTTTAAGTATAAGAATAATATTACTCCTACCATTTACTACAAATTTATTTGAACAGAATTTATTTACCACTGGCAGTCAAAGATTGAAAAACTAGTTTTGTTATATGGAAATTGCTAATATTACTCCTACCATTTAGCTGCAAAATTATTTGAACAGAATTTATTTACCACTTATAAGTCAGATTATGCAAACTAGTTTTGTTATAAGGAAAATTGTTAATATTACTCCTACCATTTACTACAAATTTATTTGAACAGAATTTATTTGATTTACTGGCAGTCAAAGATTGAAAACTAGTTTTGTTATAAGGAACAGTTACTTATTACTCCTACCATTTACTACAAATTTATTTTAACAGAATTTATTTACCACTGGTAGTCAAAGATTGAAAACTAGTTTCGCTATAAGGAAATTGGTTAATATTACTCCTACCATTTACTACAAATTTATTTTAACAGAATTTATTTACCACTGGTAATGTAAGTGAAAATCTAGTTTATAAGGAAATTGCTAATATTACTCACCATTTACTACAAATTTATTTTAACAGTGAATTACTAACAATTTTGGCAGTCAAAGATTGAAAACTAGTTTTGCTTTATAAGGAAATTAAGTATATTACTCCTACCATTTACTACAAATTTATTTAAATGGAGACTTATTTTATCAATGGCAGTCAAAGATTGAAAGTTCAGTTTGTTATATGAAATTGCTAATATTACCTCAGAATACCATTTAGCCATAAATTGGCTTTAACAGAATTTATTTACCACTGGCAGTCAAAGATTGAAAACTAGTCGTTATAAGGAAATTAAGCTAATATTACCCTACCATTTACTACAAATTTATTTTAACAGAATTTATTTACCACTGCAGTCAAAGATTGAAAACTCAGTTTCGTTATAAGGAAATTGCTAATATTACTCCTACCATTTACTAAATTTATTTAACAGAATTTATTTTATCAATGGTAGTCAAAGATTGAAACTAGTTTCGTTATAAGGAAATTACAATATTGTATTCTACTGTCAGCCACAAATTTATTTGAACAGAATTTATTTACTGCCAATTGGCAGTCAAAGATTGAAAACCAGTTTTATAAGGAAATTGCTAATATTACTCCTACCATTTAATACAAATTTATTTTAACAGAATTTATTTACCACTTGCAGTCAAAGATTGAAAACTAGTTTCTGCTATAAGGAAATTGCTAATATTACCCTACCATTTACTACAAATTTATTTAACAGAATGACATTTTACTGTAGTCAAAGATTGAAAACCCAGTCATATAAGAAATACATAATACATATTCCTACCATTTACTACAAAATTTATTTAAATGTAGAATTTATTTACCACTGGCAGTCAAAGATTGAAAAACTAGTTTCGTTATAAGGAAATTACAGAATATTACCTACCATTTACTACAAATTTTATTTTAATAGAATTTATTTACCACTGGTAAGTCAAAGATTGAAAAACTAGTTTCTGCTATAAGGAAATTGCTAATATTACTCCTACCATTTACTACAAATTTATTTGAACAGAATTTATTTACCACTGGCAGTTTATTTTAAAACTAGTTTGTTATAAGGAAATTGCTAATATTACTCCTACCATTTACTACAAATTTATTTGAACAGAATTTATTACCACTTGGCAGTCAAGATTAAAACTACTGTTATAAGTGAAATTAAAGACATAATTCTACCATTTACTACAAATTTATTTGAACAGGAATTTTATTACTACTTGGTGTCAGATTAGAAAAATTAGTTTGTTACATGAAATTGTTAACATATCTACCACAATATACAAATTTATTTTAAATATAATTATTACCACTGGCAGTCAAGATTGAAAACAAGTTTCTGCTATATGAAATTGCTAATATTACTCCTAAATTATTTACTACAAATTATTTTAACAGAATTTATTTACCACTGGCAGTCAAAGATTGAAAACTAGTTTCGTTATAAGGAATTACAATATTGTCTTTTATTTAATAAGTAAATTTATTTTAGAAGAATTTATTTACCACTGGCAGTCAAAATATTTGAAAAACCTAGCTTTGTTATAAGCAGTCATAATATTGGCCTCACCATTTACTACAAATTTATTTGAACAGAATTTATTTACCACTGGCAGTCAAAGATTAAAACTAGTTTTATTATGGTGGAATATATTGGTTACTCCTACCATTTACTACAAATTTATTTTAACAGAATTTATTTACTATCAAGTAGTCAAAGATTGAAAACTAGTTTCATATAAGGAAATTGCTAATATTACTCCTAACAATAATGGCAAATTTATTTAACAGAATTTATTTACCACTGGCAGTCAAAGATTGGCAAAAACTAGTTTTTGTTATATGGAAATTTGCTAATATTACCTCACTACTACTACAAAATTTATTTTAACAGAATTTATTTACCACTGCAGAAGTCAAAGATTGAAAACTAGTTTTTTATATGAAATACAATACATTCTACCATTTACTACAAAATTTATTTAACAGAATTTATTTACCACTGCAATGTATTTGAAAACTAGTCTTCATGGTATAGAAATTATAATATTACCTCTACCATTTACTACAAATTTATTTTAACAGAATTTATTTAATAATTTTGCAGTCAAAGATTGAAACTAATAAGAGTAAGGAAATTGTTAATATTACTTCCTACCATTTACTACAAATTTATTTTAACAGAATTTATTTACCACTGGCAGTCAAAGATTGAAAACTAGTTTCGTTATAAGGAAATTGCTAATATTAATTCTACCATTTACTACAAATTTATTTGGAATAGAATTTATTTACCACTGCAGGTCAAAATATTTGAAAACTAGTTTCTTATAAGGAAATTTATAGCACATTACTCCTACCATTTACTACAAATTTTATCTTTTAACAGAATTTATTTATCACTGGTGCAAAGTCAAAGATTGAAAAAAACTAGTTTCGTTATAAGGAAATTATTAATATTACTCCTACCATTTACTACAAATTTATTTTAACAGAATTTATTTACTGTTCTAGAAATAAGATTGGAAAACTAGTTTCGTTATAAGGAAATTGCTAATATTGCACTCCTACCATTTACTACAAATTGACATTTTTAATAGAATTTATTTACCACTTTATTGGCAGCTTGCATTGAAACTAGTTTTGTTATATTAAAGTCATAATATTACTCCTACCATTTACCAAGCAAATTTATTTTACCATAGTCTCATTTTATCACTATAAATGTTATTGAAAACTTAGTTTCATGGTAAGGAAATACAATATTACTCCTACCATTTACTAAGCAAATTTATTTTAACAGAATTTATTTACCACTGGCAGTCAAAGATTGAAAACTAGTTTCAAGTATAGTGAAATTACAAGAAGTATTAATTCTACCATTTACTACAAAATTTACTAACAGAATTTACTTACCACTGGCAGTCAAAGATTGGAAAACTAGTTTCAGTTATAAGAAATTGCTAATATTAGCTCCTACCATTTTACTACAAATTTATTTAAACAGAATTTATTTACTACTGGTAGTCAAAGATTGAAAACTAGTTTCGTTATAAGGAAATTGGCAATATTACTCCTACCATTTACTACAAATTTATTTAACAGAATTTATTTACTGTTCTTCAAGCCAAAGATTAAAACTAGTTTCGTTATAAGGAAATTACACATGCATTCTCTACCATTTACTACAAATTTATTTTAACAGAATTTATTTACCACTGGCAGTCAAAGATTGAAAACTAGTTTCATAAGGAAATTGTTAATATTAAATTCTACCATTTACTACAAATTTATTTGAACAGAATTTATTTACCACTGGCAGGCCGTAAGATTACTGAAAACAGTTTCAAGCAGGTGAAATTGCTAATATTAATTCTACCATTACTACAAATTTATTGAACAGAATTTATTACTACCTAAATGATTGAAAACTAGTTTTGTTATAAGGAAATTGCTAATATTACCTCTACCATTTACTACAAATTTTATTTGAACAGAATTTATTTACCACTGTAGTCAAAGATTGAAAACCAGTTTAGTTATGCGAAAATTGCTAATATTACTCCTACCATTTACTACAAATTATTTGAACAGAATTTATTTACCACTGGCAGTCAAAGATTGGAAAACTAGTTTTGTTATATGAAATTGCTACACATATCTCTACCATTTACTACAAATTTATTTTATCAGAATTTATTTACCACTACAGTCAAAGATTGAAAAACCAGTTTCGTTATAAGGAAATTACATACACAATTCTACCCATTACTACAAAATTTATTTTAACAGAATTTATTTACCACTGGCAGCTTCAAAAGATTGAAAACTAGTTTCAAGAGTAAGGAATGGTTAATATTACTCCTACCATTTACTATAAATTTATTTGAACAGAATTTATTTACCACTTTCAGCCAAAGATTGAAAACTAGTTTTGTTATATAAGAAATTACAAGTACATAATTCTACCATTTACTACAAATTTATTTGAACAGAATTTATTTTATTTTACCGGAAAGAAAGTCAAAGATTGAAAACTAAGGTTTTGGTTATAAGGAAATTGAAAGTAATATTATACTCCTACCATTTACTAAGAAATTTTCTTAACAGAATTTATTTACCACTGGCAAATAAAGATTAAAAGTCTAAGCTGTTATAAGAAATTGCTAATATTATTCCAGCCTATTTACTACAAATTTATTTAACAGAATTTATTTACCACTGGCAGTCAAAGATTGAAAACCAGTTTTGTTATATAAACAGCAATATTACTCCTACCATTTACTACAAATTTATTTTAACAGAATGACAATAACAAGTAGTCAGATTGAAAACTAGTTTCCGTTATAAGGAAATTGCCATTATTACTCCTACCATTTACTACAAATTTATTTTAACAGAATTTATTTACCACTGGCAGTCAAAGATTGAAAACTAGTTTCGTTATAAGGAAAATTGTTAATATTAATTCTACCATTTACTACAAAATTTATTTTAAAATAGAATTTATTTACTACTGGCAGTCAAAGATTGAAAAACTAAGGTTTCAAGTATATGGAAATTACAATATTACCCTACCATTTACTACAAATTTATTTTAACAGAATTTGTTTACCACTGGCAGTCAAAGATTGAAAACTAGTTTCTTATACAGAATGCTAATACAATTCTACCATTTACTACAAATTTATTTAACAGAATTACTGTTAATTATATGTCAAAGGATTAAAAACTAGTTTCAAGTATAAGAAATGGTTAATATTACTCCTACCATTTACTACAAATTTATTTTAACAGAATTTATTTACCACTGGCAGTCAAAGATTGAAAACCAGTTTCCGTGTTTATATGAAGCCTCACATTAGCCTCACTATCAATGCAAATTTATTTTAACAGAATTTATTTCACACTGCAGTAAGTCAAAGATTGAAAAACTGGTTTCGTTATATGGAAATTATATTATTTACTCCTACCATTTACTACAAATTCTATTTTAACAGAATTGCATTTACCACTGGCAGTCAAAGATTGAAAAAACCTAGTTTCGTTATAAGGAAATTGTTATTGTTACCCTCACCATTTACTACAAATTTTATTGAACAGAATTTATTTACCACTGGCAGTCAGATTGAAAACTAGCTGCTATAGTGAAATTGCTAATAAGTTACTCCCACCATTTACTACATAAATTTATTTTAACAGAATTTATTTACCACTTTGCAGTCAAAGATTGAAAAAACTAGTTTCTGCTATAAGGAAATTGCTAATATTACTCCTACCATTTACTACAAATTTATTTTAACAGAATTTATTTACCACTGGCAGTCAAAGATTGAAAACTAGGCTTCGTTATATGTAGAAATTAAGGCATTGTTACCCCTACCATTTACTACAAATTATTTTAACAGAATTTATTTACCACTGGCAGTCAAAGATTGAAAACTAGTTTCGTTATAAGGAAATTATTAATATTACCCCTACCATTTACTACAACACTTGGCCAGGAATTTATTTACTACTGGCAGTCAGTAGATGAAAAACTAGTTTCTGCTATAAGAAATGCTATTGTTAGCTCCGCCATTTACTTGCTTTTGGAATTATTTTAACAGAATTTATTTACTTACTCTGGCAGTCAAAGATTGAAAACTAGTTTCGTTATAAGGAAATTGCTAATATTACTCCTACCATTACTACAAATTTATTAACAGAATTTACTTACCACTGGCAGTCAAAGATTGAAAACTGTTTCGTTTATAAGGAAATTAAGAATATTACCCTCAATTAGCTGCCTACAAATTTATTTGAACAGAATTGTTTACCACTGGCAGTCAAAGATTGAAAACACTAGTTTCAGTTATAAGGAAATTCGGACATACCTACTCATTTACTACAAATTTATTTTAACAGAATTTATTTACCACTGGCAGTCAAAGATTGGAAAACTAAGCTTTATAAGGAAATTGTTAATATTACTCCTACCATTTACTACAAATTTATTTTAACAGAATTTATTTGCCTTACTGGCAGTCAAAGATTGAAAACCAGCTGCTAGTGTTAAATGTTAATATTACCCCCACCATTTACTAAGTGAAATTGAGTTTGAACAGAATTTTACTTACCACTGGCAGTCAAAGATTTAAAACCAGTTTCCGTTATATTAAAATTATTACCTTACCATTTACCATGTAAAATTTATTTTAACAGAATTGTTTACCACTGGCAGTCAAAGATTGAAAACTAGTTTCGTTATAAGAAATGGTTAATATTACTCCTACCATTTACTACAAATTTATTTTAACAGAATTTATTTACCACTGGCAGTCAAAGATTGAAAACTAGTTTCGTTATAAGGAAATTGTTAATATTACCTCTACCATTTATCACAAATTTATTTGAACAGAATTTATTTTTGACATCGGCAGTCAAAGATTGGAAAACTAGTTTCGTTTATAGTAGAAATTATACATATTACTCCTACCATTTACTGTTACAAATTTATTTTAACAGAATTTATTTACCACTGGCAGTCAAAGATTGAAAACTAGTTTATAAGGAAATTTTGCTAATATTACCTACCATTTACTACAAATTTATTTAACAGAATTCTATTTACCACTGGCAGTCAAAGATTGAAAAACTCAGTTTATAAGGAAATTACATTATTACCCTACCATTTACTACAAATTTATTTGAACAGAATTTATTTACCACTTGCAGTCAAAGATTGAAAACTAGTTTCAAGAGCAAGAAATACAATATTACCTTACCATTTACTACAAATTTATTTTAACAGAATTACTTACCACTGGCAGTCAAAGATTTAGAAAACTAGTTTTGCTTATAAGAAATTACAATATTACTCCTACCATTACTACAAATTTATTTTAACAGAATTATTATTTAATTGGCAGTCAAAGATTAGAAAACTAGTTTCGTTATAAGGAAATTTTGCATATCAATTCTACCATTTACTACAAATTTATTTGAACAGAATTTATTTACCATTTCCCCTGGCAGTCAAAGATTGAAAACTGTTTCGTTTATAAGGAAATTGCTAATATTACTCCTACCATTTACTACAAATTTATTTGAACAGAATTTATTTACCACTGGCAGTCAGTAGATTGAAAACTAGTTTCGTTATATGGAAATTACACATTATTCCTACCATTTACTAAGAATTTATTGAACAGAATTTATTTACCACTGGCAGTCAGCATTGAAAAAACTAGTTTCAAGCAGAGTAAGTAGGTCAGTTAAGAGTACTCCAGCCATTTACTACAAATTTACTGAACAAGAATTTATTTACCACTGGCAGTCAAAGATTAAAAAACTAGTTTTCTCAAGCAGTAAGGAATATAATATTATTCCTACCATTTACTACAAATTTATTTTAACAGAATTTATTTACCACTGGCAGTCAAAGATTTAAAAACTAGTTTCGTTATAAGGAAAATTGCCAATATTACTCCTACCATTTACAAATTTATTTTAACAGAATTTTATTTTAAATAATGGCAGTCAAAGATTGAAAAAACTAGTCGCTATAAGGAAATTGCTAACATTACCCCTACCATTTACTACAAATTTATTTGAACAGAATTTATTTACTACTGGCAGTCAAGATTGAAAACTAGTTTGCTTGCATAGAAATTGCTAAATATTACCCCTACCATTTACAATTATTTGAACAGAATTTATTTACCACTGGCAGTCAAAGATTGAAAGTCAACTAGTTTGTTAAATGAATACAGTTATTTATACCTACCATTTACTACAAATTTATTTGAACAGAATTTATTTACCACTGGCAGTCAAAGATTGAAAAACTAGTTTCGTTATAAGGAAATTGCGAACATTACCCCTACCATTTACTACAAATTTATTTGAACAGAATTTATTTACCACTGGCATACATTGAAAAACTAGTTTCATGGTATGGAATTACACATTATCATTCTCAATTTGCACATGCTAAATTTATTTGAACAGAATTTATTAATACTGGCAGTCAAAGATTAAAAACTAGTTTCGTTATAAGGAAATTGCTAACATTACCTCTACTATTTCATTACAAATTTATTTAAGGTAGAATTATTTACTAATTACTGCAGTCAGATTAAAAAAACTTAGTTTCGTTATAAGTAAATGCTAATATTATCTCTACCATTTACTACAAATTTATTTTAACAGAATTTATTTACCAATTTCTGCAGTCAAAGATTGAAAACTTAGTTTATAAGGAAATTAAGTGAAGACAATTCCTACCATTTACTACAAATTTATTTGAACAGAATTTATTTACCACTTGGCAGTCAAAGGATTAAAAAACTAGCTTATAAGGAAATTGCTAATATTACCCTACCATTTACTACAAATTTATTTAGCGAGAATTTATTTACCACTGAGAACAAAGATTGGAAAACTAGTTTCGTTATAAGAAATAAGGAATATTACCCTACCATTTACTACAAATTTATTTGAACAGAATTTATTTACCACTGGCAGTCAAAGATTAAAAACTAGTTTCGTTATAAGGAAATTGCTATTGATACCCCTACCATATTTACTACAAATTTATTGAATGAATTTATTTACCACTGGCAAGGCTTCATTTGAAAACCAAGTTTCATATAAGGAAATTGCTAATATTACCCCTACCATTTACTACAAATTTATTTGAACAGAATTTATTTACCACTGGCAGTCAAAGATTAAAAATCAATGCTGGTAATATGAGTTCACAATATTACCCCTACCATTTAATACTACAAATTTATTTGAACAGAATTTATTTACCACTGGCAGTCAAAGATTGAAAACTCAGTTTCGTTATAAGGAAATTGCTAACATTACCCCTACCATTTACTAGCAATTATTTGAATAAAGAATTTATTTACCACTGGCAGTCAAAGATTGGAAAACTAGTTTCGTTATAAGGAAACTATAACATTGCACACCTACTCATTTCACACAAATTTATTTGAACAGAATTTATTTACCACTGGCAGTCAAAGATTGAAAAACTAGTTTCATATATGGAAATTGCCAATATTACCCCTACCATTTACTACAAATTTATTTGAACAGAATTTATTTACCACTGGCAGTCAAAGATTGAAAACTAGTTTCGTTATAAGGAAATGGCTAACATTACCCCTACCATTTTACTACAAATTTATTTGTACAGAATTTATTTACCACTGGCAGTCAAAGATTGAAAACTAAGCCATATAAGGAAATTGCTAATATTACCCCTACCATCATTACTACAAATTTATTTGAACAGAATTTATTTACCACTGAGAAGTCAAAGATTGAAAACTTAAGCCAGCAGAAATTTAAATTACAATATTGCCCTACCCATTTACTACAAATTTATTTGAACAGACTATTTGGCCACTGCAGTCAAAGGATTGAAAACTAGCTTATAAGAAATTGCTAATATTACTCCTACCATTTACTACAAATTTATTTGAACAGAATTTATTTACCACTGGCAGTCACATTTGGAAAACTAGTTTCGTTATAAGGAAATGCTACATAAAATTCTCACCATTTACTACAAATTTATTTGAACAGAATTTATTTACCACTGTATGCAGTCAAAGATTGAAAACTAGTTTTGTTAAAAGGAAATGTTACTACGCATTCTACCAATACTTCTACAAATTTATTTGAACAGAATTTATTTACCACTGGCAATGTAAGATTTGGAAAACTAGTTTTGTTAAAAGGAAATTACAATATTATACCCCTCTACCATTTACTACAAATTTATTTGAACAGAATTTATTTACCACTGGCAGTCAAAGATTGGAAAACTAGTTTCTCATGAGTAAGGAAATTGCCAATATTTACCCTCATCAATGGCTGCCAGTAAATTTATTTGGAAATTGAGAATTTATTTACCACTGGTGGTATTTCAAAGGCAGATTGAAAACTAGTTTCGTTATAAGGAAATTGCTAATATTACCCTTACCATTTACTACAAATTTATTTGAATGAATTTATTTACCACTGGCAGTCAAAGATTTAAAAACTGAAAGCTTAAGAGAAAGAAATTACAATATTTATTCCTACCATTTACTACAAATTATTTGAACAGAATTTATTTACCACTGGCAGTCAAAGATTTAGAAAAACCAGTTTCGTTATAAGAAAATTGCGACATAATCACCATTTACTACAAATTACTTTAACAGAATTTATTTACCACTGGCAGTCAAGACTGAAAACTAGTTTCTTTATAAGGAATTGCTAACATTACCTCACCATTTATTATAAATTTATTTGAACAGAATTTATTTACCACTGGCAGTCAAAGATTGAAAACTCAGTTTCGTTATAAGGAAATTATGCTAATATTACCCCTACCATTTACTACAAATTTATTTGAAGAGAATTTATTTTACCACTGGCAGTCAAATATTGAAAACTAGTTTCGTTATAAGGAAATTGCTAACATTACTCCTACCATTTACTACAAATTTATTTGAACAGAATTTATTTACTGGCAGTCAAAAGATTGAAAACTAGTTTCGTTATAAAGGAAATTGCTAATATTACCCCTACCATTTACTACAAAATTTATTTGAACAGAATTTATTTACCACTGGCAGTCAAAGATTGAAAACTAGTTTCGTTATAATTAAATTGCTAACATTACCCCTACCATTTACTACAAAATTTATTTGAACAGAAATTTATTTACCACTGGCAGTCAAAGATTGAAAACTAGTTTCGTTATAAGGAAATTGCTAATATTACCCCTACCATTTACTACAAATTTATTTGAACAGAATTTATTTACCACTGGCAGTCAAAGATTGAAAACTAGTTTCGTTATAAGGAAATTGCTAACATTACCCCTACCATTTACTACAAATTTATTTGAACAGAATTTATTTACCACTGGCAGTCAAAGATTGAAAACTAGTTTCGTTATAAGGAAATTGCTAATATTACCCCTACCATTTACTACAAATTTATTTTAACAGAATTTATTTACCACTGGCAGTCAAGATTGAAAACTAGTTTCGTTATAAGGAAATTGCTAACATTACCCCTACCATTTACTACAAATTTATTTGAACAGAATTTATTTACCACTGGCAGTCAAAGATTGAAAACTAGTTTTGTTATAAGGGAAATTGCTAATATTACCCCTACCATTTACTACAAAATTTATTTGAACAGAATTTATTTACCACTGGCAGTCAAAGATTGAAAACTAGTTTCGTTATAAGGAAATTGCTAACATTACCCCTACCATTTACTACAAATTTATTTGAACAGAATTTATTTACCACTGGCAGTCAAAGATTGAAAACTAGTTTCGTTATAAGGAAATTGCTAACATTACCCCTACCATTTACTACAAATTTATTTGAACAGAATTTATTTACCACTGGCAGTCAAGATTGAAAACTAGTTTCGTTAAAGGAAATTGCTAATATTATTCCTACCATTTACTACAAATTTATTTTAACAGAATTTATTTACCACTGGCAGTCAAAGATTGAAAACTAGTTTCGTTATAAGGAAATTGCTAATATTACTCCTACCATTTACTACAAATTTATTTTAACAGAATTTATTTACACTGGCAGTCAAGATTGAAAACTAGTTTTGTTATAAGGAAATTGCTAATATTACTCCTACCATTTACTACAAATATTTATTTGAACAAATTTATTTACCACTGGCAGTCAAAGATTGAAAACTAGTTTTGTTATAAGGAAATTGCTAATATTACTCCTACCATTTACTACACATTTATTTTAACAGAATTTATTTACCACTGGCAGTTAAAGATTGAAAACTAGTTTTGTTATAAGGAAATTGCTAATATTACCCCTACCATTTACTACAAATTTATTTGAACAGAATTTATTTACCACTGGCAGTCAAAGATTGAAAACTAGTTTTGTTATAAGGAAATTGCTAATATTACCCCTACCATTTACTACAAATTTATTTTAACAGAATTTATTTACCACTGGCAGTCAAAGATTGAAAACTAGTTTCGTTATAAGGAAATTGTAATATTACCCCTACCA
>JBBBDQ010021957.1:0-15804 GCA_037127315.1 Ascarosepion bandense | reverse complement strand
ATTTACTACAAATTTATTTTAACAGAATTTATTTACCACTGGCAGTCAAAGATTGAAAACTAGTTTCGTTATAAGGAAATTGCTAATATTACTCCTACCATTTACTACAAATTTATTTTAACAGAATTTATTTACCACTGGCAGTCAAAGATTGAAAACTAGTTTCGTTATAAGGAAATTGTTAATATTACTCCTACCATTTACTACAAATTTATTTTAACAGAATTTATTTACCACTGGCAGTCAAAGATTGAAAACTAGTTTCGTTATAAGGAAATTGCTAATATTACTCCTACCATTTACTACAAATTTATTTGAACACAATTTATTTACCACTGGCAGTCAAAGATTGAAAACTAGTTTCCGTTATAAGGAAATTGCTAATATTACTCCTACCATTTACTACAATTATTTTAACAGAATTTATTTACCACTGGCAGTCAAAGATTGAAAACTAAGCCAATTATAAGGAAATTGCTAATATTACTCCTACCATTTACTACAAATTTATTTGAACAGAATTTATTTACCACTGGCAGTCAAAGATTGAAAACTAGTTTTGTTATAAGGAAATTGCTAATATTACTCCTACCATTTACTACAAATTTATTTGAACAGAATTTATTTACCACTGGCAGTCAAAGATTGAAAACTAGTTTTGTTATAAGGAAATTGCTAATATTACTCCTACCATTTACTACAAATTTATTTGAACAGAATTTATTTACCACTGGCAGTCAAAGATTGAAAACTAGTTTTGTTATAAGGAAATTGCGAATATTACTCCTACCATTTACTACAAATTTATTTAAAAACAATTTATTTACCACTGGCAGTCAAAGATTGAAAACTAGTTTTGTTATAAGGAAATTGCTAATATTACTCCTACCATTTACTACAAATTTATTTGAACAGAATTTATTTACCACTGGCAGTCAAAGATTGAAAACTAGTTTTGTTAAAAGGAAATTGCTAATATTACTCCTACCATTTACTACAAATTTATTTTAACAGAATTTATTTACCACTGGCAGTCAAAGATTGAAAACTAGTTTCGTTATAAGGAAATTGCTAATATTACTCCTACCATTTACTACAAATTTATTTGAACAGAATTTATTTACCACTGGCAGTCAAAGATTGAAAACTAGTTTTGTTATAAGGAAATTGCTAATATTATTCTACCATTTACTACAAATTTATTTGAACAGAATTTATTTACCACTGGCAGTCAAAGATTGAAAACTAGTTTTGTTATAAGGAAATTGCTAATATTACTCCTACCATTTACTACAAATTTATTTTAACAGAATTTATTTACCACTGGCAGTCAAAGATTGGAAAACTAGTTTCGTTATAAGGAAATTGCTAATATTACTCCTACCATTTACTACAAATTTATTTTAACAGAATTTATTTACCACTGGCAGTCAAAGATTGAAAACTAGTTTCGTTATAAGGAAATTGCTAATATTACTCCTACCATTTACTACAAATTTATTTTAACAGAATTTATTTACCACTGGCAGTCAAAGATTGAAAACTAGTTTTGTTATAAGGAAATTGCTAATATTACTCCTACCATTTACTACAAATTTATTTGAACAGAATTTATTTACCACTGGCAGTCAAAGATTGAAAACTAGTTTTGTTATAAGGAAATTGCTAATATTACTCCTACCATTTACTACAAATTTATTTGAACAGAATTTATTTACCACTGGCAGTCAAAGATTGAAAACTAGTTTCGTTATAAGGAAATTGCTAATATTACTCCTACCATTTACTACAAATTTATTTTAACAGAATTTATTTACCACTGGCAGTCAAAGATTGGAAACTAGTTTCGTTATAAGGAAATTGCTAATATTACTCCTACCATTTACTACAAATTTATTTTAACAGAATTTATTTACCACTGGCAGTCAAAGATTGAAAACTAGTTTTGTTATAAGGAAATTGCTAATATTACTCCTACCATTTACTACAAATTTATTTTAACAGAATTTATTTACCACTGGCAGTCAAAGATTGAAAACTAGTTTCGTTATAAGGAAATTGCTAATATTACTCCTACCATTTACTACAAATTTATTTTAACAGAATTTATTTACCACTGGCAGTCAAAGATTGAAAACTAGTTTCGTTATAAGGAAATTGTTAATATTACTCCTACCATTTACTACAAATTTATTTGAACAGAATTTATTTACCACTGGCAGTCAAAGATTGAAAACTAGTTTCGTTATAAGGAAATTGCTAATATTACTCCTACCATTTACTACAAATTTATTTTAACAGAATTTATTTACCACTGGCAGTCAAAGATTGAAAACTAGTTTCGTTATAAGGAAATTGCTAATATTACTCCTACCATTTACTACAAATTTATTTTAACAGAATTTATTTACCACTGGCAGTCAAAGATTGAAAACTAGTTTCGTTATAAGGAAATTGCTAATATTACTCCTACCATTTACTACAAATTTATTTTAACAGAATTTATTTACCACTGGCAGTCAAAGATTGAAAACTAGTTTCGTTATAAGGAAATTGCTAATATTACTCCTACCATTTACTACAAATTTATTTGAACAGAATTTATTTACCACTGGCAGTCAAAGATTGAAAACTAGTTTCGTTATAAGGAAATTGCTAATATTACTCCTACCATTTACTACAAATTTATTTGAACAGAATTTATTTACCACTGGCAGTCAAAGATTGAAAACTAGTTTTTGTTATATGAAACGTTACTATTACCCTACCATTTACTACAAATTTATTTGAACAGAATTTATTTACCACTGGCAGTCAAAGATTGAAAACTAGTTTTGTTATAAGGAAATTGCTAATATTACTCCTACCATTTACTACAAATTTATTTGAACAGAATTTATTTACCACTGGCAGTCAAAGATTGAAAACTAGTTTTGTTATAAGGAAATTGCTAATATTACTCCTACCATTTACTACAAATTTATTTTAACAGAATTTATTTACCACTGGCAGTCAAAGATTGAAAACTAGTTTCAAAGTATAAGGAAATTGCTAGTTACTCCTACCATTTACTACAAATTTATTTTAACAGAATTTATTTACCACTGGCAGTCAAAGATTGAAAACTAGTTTCGTTATAAGGAAATTGCTAATATTACTCCTACCATTTACTACAAATTTATTTTAACAGAATTTATTTACCACTGGCAGTCAAAGATTGAAAACTAGTTTTGTTATAAGGAAATTGCTAATATTACTCCTACCATTTACTACAAATTTATTTGAACAGAATTTATTTACTGGCAGTCAAAGATTGAAAACTAGTTTTGTTATAAGGAAATTGCTAATATTACTCCTACCATTTACTACAAATTTATTTTAACAGAATTTATTTACCACTGGCAGTCAAAGATTGAAAACTAGTTTCGTTATAAGGAAATTGCTAATATTACTCCTACCATTTACTACAAATTTATTTAACAGAATTTATTTACCACTCGGCAGTCAAAGATTGAAAACTAGTTTCGTTATAAGGAAATTGCTAATATTACTCCTACCATTTACTACAAATTTATTTTAACAGAATTTATTTACCACTGGCAGTCAAAGATTGAAAACTAGTTTCGTTATAAGGAAATTACAATATTACTCCTACCATTTACTACAAATTTATTTGAACAGAATTTATTTACCACTGGCAGTCAAAGATTGAAAACTAGTTTCGTTATAAGGAAATTGCTAATATTACTCCTACCATTTACTACAAATTTATTTTAACAGAATTTATTTACCACTGGCAGTCAAAGATTGAAAACTAGTTTCGTTATAAGGAAATTGCTAATATTACTCCTACCATTTACTACAAATTTATTTTAACAGAATTTATTTACCACTGGCAGTCAAAGATTGAAAACTAGTTTCGTTATAAGGAAATTGCTAATATTACTCCTACCATTTACTACAAATTTATTTTAACAGAATTTATTTACCACTGGCAGTCAAAGATTGAAAACTAGTTTCGTTATAAGGAAATTGCTAATATTACTCCTACCATTTACTACAAATTTATTTGAACAGAATTTATTTACCACTGGCAGTCAAAGATTGAAAACTAGTTTCGTTATAAGGAAATTGCTAATATTACTCCTACCATTTACTACAAATTTATTTGAAACAGACTTATTTACCACTGGCAGTCAAAGATTGAAAACTAGTTTTGTTATAAGGAAATTGCTAATATTACTCCTACCATTTACTACAAATTTATTTGAACAGAATTTTATTTACCACTGGCAGTCAAAGATTGAAAACTAGTTTTGTTATAAGGAAATTGCTAATATTACTCCTACCATTTACTACAAATTTATTTGAACAGAATTTATTTACCACTGGCAGTCAAAGATTGAAAACTAGTTTTGTTATAAGGAAATTGCTAATATTACTCCTACCATTTACTACAAATTTATTTTAACAGAATTTATTTACCACTGGCAGTCAAAGATTGAAAACTAGTTTCGTTATAAGGAAATTGCTAATATTACTCCTACCATTTACTACAAATTTATTTTAACAGAATTTATTTACCACTGGCAGTCAAAGATTGAAAACTAGTTTCGTTATAAGGAAATTGCTAATATTACTCCTACCATTTACTACAAATTTATTTTAACAGAATTTATTTGCCACTGGCAGTCAAAGATTGAAAACTAGTTTTGTTATAAGGAAATTGCTAATATTACTCCTACCATTTACTACAAATTTATTTGAACAGAATTTATTTACCACTGGCAGTCAAAGATTGAAAACTAGTTTTGTTATAAGGAAATTGCTAATATTACTCCTACCATTTACTACAAATTTATTTTAACAGAATTTATTTACCACTGGCAGTCAAAGATTGAAAACTAGTTTCGTTATAAGGAAATTGCTAATATTACTCCTACCATTACTACAAATTTATTTTAACAGAATTTATTTACCACTGGCAGTCAAAGATTGAAAACTAGTTTTGTTATAAGGAAATTGCTAATATTACTCCTACCATTTACTACAAATTTATTTTAACAGAATTTATTTACCACTGGCAGTCAAAGATTGAAAACTAGTTTCGTTATAAGGAAATTGCTAATATTACTCCTACCATTTACTACAAATTTATTTTAACAGAATTTATTTACCACTGGCAGTCAAAGATTGAAAACTAGTTTCGTTATAAGGAAATTGCTAATATTACTCCTACCATTTACTACAAATTTATTTTAACAGAATTTATTTACCACTGGCAGTCAAAGATTGAAAACTAGTTTCGTTTATAAGGAAATTGCTAATATTACTCCTACCATTTACTACAAATTTATTTTAACAGAATTTATTTACCACTGGCAGTCAAAGATTGAAAACTAGTTTCGTTATAAGGAAATTGCTAATATTACTCCTACCATTTACTACAAATTTATTTTAACAGAATTTATTTACCACTGGCAGTCAAAGATTGAAAACTAGTTTCGTTATAAGGAAATTGCTAATATTACTCCTACCATTTACTACAAATTTATTTTAACAGAATTTATTTACCACTGGCAGTCAAAGATTGAAAACTAGTTTCGTTATAAGGAAATTAAGTAATATTACTCCTACCATTTACTACAAATTTATTTTAACAGAATTTATTTACCACTGGCAGTCAAAGATTGAAAACTAGTTTCGTTATAAGGAAATTGCTAATATTACTCCTACCATTTACTACAAATTTATTTTAACAGAATTTATTTACCACTGGCAGTCAAAGATTGAAAACTAGTTTGTTATAAGGAAATTGCTAATATTACTCCTACCATTTACTACAATTTATTTTAACAGAATTTATTTACCACTGGCAGTCAAATATTGAAAACTAGTTTCGTTATAAGGAAATTAAGAATATTACTCCTACCATTTACTACAAATTTATTTTAACAGAATTTATTTACCACTGGCAGTCAAAGATTGAAAACTAGTTTCGTTATAAGGAAATTGCTAATATTACTCTAAATTACTTACTGCTCTTGAACAGAATTTATTTACCACTGGCAGTCAAAGATTGAAAACTAGTTTCGTTATAAGGAAATTGTTAATATTACTCCTACCATTTACTACAAATTTATTTAAGAGAATTTATTTACCACTGGCAGTCAAAGATTGAAAACTAGTTTCGTTATAAGGAAATTGCTAATATTACTCCTACCATTTACTACAAATTTATTTTAACAGAATTTATTTACCACTGGCAGTCAAAGATTGGAAACTAGTTTCGTTATAAGGAAATTGTTAATATTATTCCTACCATTTACTACAAATTTATTTTAACAGAATTTATTTACCACTGGCAGTCAAAGATTGAAAACTAGTTTCGTTATAAGGAAATTGCTAATATTACTCCTACCATTTACTACAAATTTATTTGAACAGAATTCTATTTACCACTGCAGTCAAAGATTGAAAACTAGTTTCGTTATAAGGAAATTGCTAATATTACTCCTACCATTTACTACAAATTTATTTGAACAGAATTTATTTACCACTGGCAGTCAAAGATTGAAAACTAGTTTTGTTATAAGGAAATTGCTAATATTACTCCTACCATTTACTACAAATTTATTTGAACAGAATTTATTTACCACTGGCAGTCAAAGATTGAAAACTAGTTTTTGTTATAAGGAAATTGCTAATATTACTCCTACCATTTACTACAAATTTATTTGAACAGAATTTATTTACCACTGGCAGTCAAAGATTGAAAACTAGTTTTGTTATAAGGAAATTGCTAATATTACTCCTACCATTTACTACAAATTTATTTTAACAGAATTTATTTACCACTGGCAGTCAAAGATTGAAAACTAGTTTCGTTATAAGGAAATTGCTAATATTACTCCTACCATTTACTACAAATTTATTTTAACAGAATTTATTTACCACTGGCAGTCAAAGATTGAAAACTAGTTTCGTTATAAGGAAATTGCTAATATTACTCCTACCATTTACTACAAATTTATTTGAACAGAATTTATTTACCACTGGCAGTCAAAGATTGAAAACTAGTTTTGTTATAAGGAAATTGCTAATATTACTCCTACCATTTACTACAAATTTATTTGAACAGAATTTATTTACCACTGGCAGTCAAAGATTGAAAACTAGTTTTGTTATAAGGAAATTGCTAATATTACTCCTACCATTTACTACAAATTTATTTTAACAGAATTTATTTACCACTGGCAGTCAAAGATTGAAAACTAGTTTCGTTATAAGGAAATTGCTAATATTACTCCTACCATTTACTACAAATTATTTTTAACAGAATTTATTTACCACTGGCAGTCAAAGATTGAAAACTAGTTTTGTTATAAGGAAATTGCTAATATTACTCCTACCATTTACTACAAATTTATTTTAACAGAATTTATTTACCACTGGCAGTCAAAGATTGAAAACTAGTTTCGTTATAAGGAAATTACAATATTACTCCTACCATTTACTACAAATTTATTTTAACAGAATTTATTTACCACTGGCAGTCAAAGATTGAAAACTAGTTTCGTTATAAGGAAATTGCTAATATTACTCCTACCATTTACTACAAATTTATTTTAACAGAATTTATTTACCACTGGCAGTCAAAGATTGAAAACTAGTTTCGTTATAAGGAAATTGTTAATATTACTCCTACCATTTACTACAAATTTATTTTAACAGAATTTATTTACCACTGGCAGTCAAAGATTGAAAACTAGTTTTATAAGGAAATTGCTAATATTACTCCTACCATTTACTACAAATTTATTTTAACAGAATTACTTACCACTGGCAGTCAAAGATTGAAAACTAGTTTCGTTATAAGGAAATTGCTAATATTACTCCTACCATTTACTACAAATTTATTTTAACAGAATTTATTTACCACTGGCAGTCAAAGATTGAAAACTAGTTTCGTTATAAGGAAATTGCTAATATTACTCCTACCATTTACTACAAATTTATTTTAACAGAATTTATTTACCACTGGCAGTCAAAGATTGAAAACTAGTTTCGTTATAAGGAAATTGCTAATATTACTCCTACCATTTACTACAAATTTATTTTAACAGAATTTATTTACCACTGGCAGTCAAAGATTGAAAACTAGTTTCGTTATAAGGAAATTGCTAATATTACCCCTACCATTTACTACAAATTTATTTTAACAGAATTTATTTACCACTGGCAGTCAAAGATTGAAAACTAGTTTCGTTATAAGGAAATTGCTAATATTACTCTACCATTTACTACAAATTTATTTTAACAGAATTTATTTACCACTGGCAGTCAAAGATTGAAAACTAGTTTCATATAAGGAAATTGCTAATATTACTCCTACCATTTACTACAAATTTTTTAACAGAATTTATTTACCACTGGCAGTCAAAGATTGAAAACTAAGCCAATATAAGGAAATTGCTAATATTACCCCTACCATTACTACAAATTTATTTTAACAGAATTTATTTACCACTGGCAGTCAAAGATTGAAAACTAGTTTCGTTATAAGGAAATTCTAATATTACCCCTACCATTTACTACAAATTTATTTTAACAGAATTTATTTACCACTGGCAGTCAAAGATTGAAAACTAGTTTCAAGTATAAGGAAATTGCTAATATTACTCCTACCATTTACTACAAATTTATTTTAACAGAATTTATTTACCACTGGCAGTCAAAGATTGAAAACTAGTTTCGTTATAAGGAAATTGCTAATATTACTCCTACCATTTACTACAAATTTATTTTAACAGAATTTATTTACCACTGGCAGTCAAAGATTGAAAACTAGTTTCGTTATAAGGAAATTGCTAATATTACCCCTACCATTTACTACAAATTTATTTGAACAGAATTTATTTACCACTGGCAGTCAAAGATTGAAAACTAGTTTCGTTATAAGGAAATTGCTAATATTACTCCTACCATTTACTACAAATTTATTTTAACAGAATTTATTTACCACTGGCAGTCAAAGATTGAAAACTAGTTTCGTTATAAGGAAATTGCTAATATTACTCCTACCATTTACTACAAATTTATTTTAACAGAATTTATTTACCATTGGCAGTCAAAGATTGAAAACTAGTTTCGTTATAAGGAAATTGCTAATATTACCCCTACCATTTACTACAAATTTATTTGAACAGAATTTATTTACCACTGGCAGTCAAAGATTGAAAACTAGTTTCGTTATAAGGAAATTGCTAATATTACTCCTACCATTTACTACAAATTTATTTTAACAGAATTTATTTACCACTGGCAGTCAAAGATTGAAAACTAGTTTCGTTATAAGGAAATTGCTAATATTACTCCTACCATTTACTACAAATTTATTTTAACAGAATTTATTTACCACTGGCAGTCAAAGATTGAAAACTAGTTTCGTTATAAGGAAATTGCTAATATTACCCTACCATTTACTACAAATTTATTTGAACAGAATTTATTTACCACTGGCAGTCAAAGATTGGAAACTAGTTTCGTTATAAGGAAATTGCTAATATTACTCCTACCATTTACTACAAATTTATTTTAACAGAATTTATTTACCACTGGCAGTCAAAGATTGAAAACTAGTTTCGTTATAAGGAAATTGTTAATATTACTCCTACCATTTACTACAAATTTATTTTAACAGAATTTATTTACCACTGGCAGTCAAAGATTGAAAACTAGTTTCGTTATAAGGAAATTGCTATTATTATTTTACCATTTACTACAAATTTATTTGAACAGAATTTATTTACCACTGGCAGTCAAAGATTGAAAACTAGTTTCGTTATAAGGAATTACATATTAATTCTACCATTTACTACAAATTTATTTTAACAGAATTTATTTACCACTGGCAGTCAAAGATTGAAAACTAGTTTCGTTATAAGGAAATTGCTAATATTACTCCTACCATTTACTACAAATTTATTTTAACAGAATTTATTTACCACTGGCAGTCAAAGATTGAAAACTAGTTTCATATAAGGAAATTGCTAATATTACTCCTACCATTTACTACAAATTTATTTGAACAGAATTTATTTACCACTGGCAGTCAAAGATTGAAAACTAGTTTCGTTATAAGGAAATTGCTAATATTACTCCTACCATTTACTACAAATTTATTTGAACAGAATTTATTTACCACTGGCAGTCAAAGATTGAAAACTAGTTTCGTTATAAGGAAATTGCTAATATTACTCCTACCATTTACTACAAATTTATTTGAACAGAATTTATTTACCACTGGCAGTCAAAGATTGAAAACTAGTTTCGTTATAAGGAAATTGCTAATATTACTCCTACCATTTACTACAAATTTATTTGAACAGAATTTATTTACCACTGGCAGTCAAAGATTGAAAACTAGTTTCGTTATAAGGAATTGCTAATATTATTCCTACCATTTACTACAAATTTATTTTAACAGAATTTATTTACCACTGGCAGTCAAAGATTGAAAACTAGTTTCGTTATAAGGAAATTGCTAATATTACTCCTACCATTTACTACAAATTTATTTTAACAGAATTTATTTACCACTGGCAGTCAAAGATTGAAAACTAGTTTCGTTATAAGGAAATTGCTAACATTACCCCTACCATTTACTACAAATTTATTTGAACAGAATTTATTTACCACTGGCAGTCAAAGATTGAAAACTAGTTTTGTTAAAAGGAAATTGCTAATATTACCCCTACCATTTACTACAAATTTATTTGAACAGAATTTATTTACCACTGGCAGTCAAAGATTGAAAACTAGTTTTGTTAAAAGGAAATTGCTAACATTACCCCTACCATTTACTACAAATTTATTTGAACAGAATTTATTTACCACTGGCAGTCAAAGATTGAAAACTAGTTTCGTTATAAGGAAATTGCTAACATTACCCCTACCATTTACTAAACATATTTGAACAGAATTTATTTACCACTGGCAGTCAAAGATTGAAAACTAGTTTCGTTATAAGGAAATTGCTAATATTACCTCTACCATTTACTACAAATTTATTTGAACAGAATTTATTTACCACTGGCAGTCAAAGATTGAAAACTAGTTTCGTTATAAGGAAATTGCTAACATTACCCCTACCATTTACTACAAATTTATTTGAACAGAATTTATTTACCACTGGCAGTCAAAGATTGAAAACTAGTTTCGTTATAAGGAAATTGCTAATATTACCCCTACCATTTACTACAAATTTATTTTAACAGAATTTATTTACCACTGGCAGTCAAAGATTGAAAACTAGTTTCGTTATAAGGAAATTGCTAACATTACCCCTACCATTTACTACAAATTTATTTGAACAGAATTTATTTACCACTGGCAGTCAAAGATTGAAAACTAGTTTCGTTATAAGGAAATTGCTAATATTACCCCTACCATTTACTACAAATTTATTTGAACAGAATTTATTTACCACTGGCAGTCAAAGATTGAAAACTAGTTTCGTTATAAGGAAATTGCTAACATTACCCCTACCATTTAATACAAATTTATTTGAACAGAATTTATTTACCACTGGCAGTCAAAGATTGAAAACTAGTTTCGTTATAAGGAAATTGCTAATATTACCCCTACCATTTACTACAAATTTATTTGAACAGAATTTATTTACCACTGGCAGTCAAAGATTGAAAACTAGTTTCGTTATAAGGAAATTGCTAATATTACCCCTACCATTTACTACAAATTTATTTGAACAGAATTTATTTACCACTGGCAGTCAAAGATTGAAAACTAAGCCATATAAGGAAATTGCTAACATTACCCCTACCATTTACTACAAATTTATTTGAACAGAATTTATTTACCACTGGCAGTCAAAGATTGAAAACTAGTTTCGTTATAAGGAAATTGCTAACATTACCCCTACCATTTACTACAAATTTATTTGAACAGAATTTATTTACCACTGGCAGTCAAAGATTGAAAACTAGTTTCGTTATAAGGAAATTGCTAACATTACCCCTACCATTTACTACAAATTTATTTGAACAGAATTTATTTACCACTGGCAGTCAAAGATTGAAAACTAGTTTCGTTATAAGGAAATTGCTAATATTACCCCTACCATTTACTACAAATTTATTTGAACAGAATTTATTTACCACTGGCAGTCAAAGATTGAAAACTAGTTTCGTTATAAGGAAATTGCTAACATTACCCCTACCATTTACTACAAATTCTATTTGAACAGAATTTATTTACCACTGGCAGTCAAAGATTGAAAACTAGTTTCGTTATAAGGAAATTGCTAATATTACCCCCCTACCATTTACTACAAATTTATTTGAACAGAATTTATTTACCACTGGCAGTCAAAGATTGAAAACTAGTTTCGTTATAATTAAATTGCTAACATTACCCCTACCATTTACTACAAATTTATTTGAACAGAATTTATTTACCACTGGCAGTCAAAGATTGAAAACTAGTTTCGTTATAAGGAAATTGCTAATATTACCCCTACCATTTACTACAAATTTATTTGAACAGAATTTATTTACCACTGGCAGTCAAAGATTGAAAACTAGTTTCGTTATAAGGAAATTGCTAACATTACCCCTACCATTTACTACAAATTTATTTGAACAGAATTTATTTACCACTGGCAGTCAAAGATTGAAAACTAGTTTTGTTAAAAGGAAATTGCTAATATTACCCTACCATTTACTACAAATTTATTTGAACAGAATTTATTTACCACTGGCAGTCAAAGATTGAAAACTAGTTTTGTTAAAAGGAAATTGCTACATTACCCCTACCATTTACTACAAATTTATTTGAACAGAATTTATTTACCACTGGCAGTCAAAGATTGAAAACTATAGTTTCGTTATAAGGAAATTGCTAACATTACCCCTACCATTTACTACAAATTTATTTGAACAGAATTTATTTACCACTGGCAGTCAAAGATTGAAAACTAGTTTCGTTATAAGGAAATTGCTAATATTACCCCTACCATTTACTACAAATTTATTTGAACAGAATTTATTTACCACTGGCAGTCAAAGATTGAAAACTAGTTTCGTTATAAGGAAATTGCTAACATTACCCCTACCATTTACTACAAATTTATTTGAACAGAATTTATTTACCACTGGCAGTCAAAGATTGAAAACTAGTTCTTATAAGGAAATTGCTAATATTACCCCTACCATTTACTACAACTATTTTAACAGAATTTATTTACCACTGGCAGTCAAAGATTGAAAACTAGTTTCGTTATAAGGAAATTGCTAACATTACCCCTACCATTTACTACAAATTTATTTGAACAGAATTTATTTACCACTGGCAGTCAAAGATTGAAAACTAGTTTCGTTATAAGGAAATTGCTAATATTTACCTACCATTTACTACAAATTTATTTGAACAGAATTTATTTACCACTGGCAGTCAAAGATTGAAAACTAGTTTCGTTATAAGGAAATTGCTAACATTACCCCTACCATTTACTACAAATTTATTTGAACAGAATTTATTTACCACTGGCAGTCAAAGATTGAAAACTAGTTTCGTTATAAGGAAATTGCTAATATTACCCCTACCATTTACTACAAATTTATTTGAACAGAATTTATTTACCACTGGCAGTCAAAGATTGAAAACTAGTTTCGTTATAAGGAAATTGCTAATATTACCCTACCATTTACTACAAATTTATTTGAACAGAATTTATTTACCACTGGCAGTCAAAGATTGAAAACTAGTTTCGTTATAAGGAAATTGCTAACATTACCCCTACCATTTACTACAAATTTATTTGAACAGAATTTATTTACCACTGGCAGTCAAAGATTGAAAACTAGTTTCGTTATAAGGAAATTGCTAACATTACCCCTACCATTTACTACAAATTTATTTGAACAGAATTTATTTACCACTGGCAGTCAAAGATTGAAAACTAGTTTCGTTATAAGGAAATTGCTAACATTACCCCTACCATTTACTACAAATTTATTTGAACAGAATTTATTTACCACTGGCAGTCAAAGATTGAAAACTAGTTTCGTTATAAGGAAATTGCTAATATTACCCCTACCATTTACTACAAATTTATTTGAACAGAATTCTATTTACCACTGGCAGTCAAAGATTGAAAACTAGTTTCGTTATAAGGAAATTGCTAACATTACCCCTACCATTTACTACAAATTTATTTGAACAGAATTTATTTACCACTGGCAGTCAAAGATTGAAAACTAGTTTCGTTATAAGGAAATTGCTAATATTACCCCTACCATTTACTACAAATTTATTTGAACAGAATTTATTTACCACTGGCAGTCAAAGATTGAAAACTAGTTTCGTTATAATTAAATTGCTAACATTACCCCTACCATTTACTACAAATTTATTTGAACAGAATTTATTTACCACTGGCAGTCAAAGATTGAAAACTAGTTTCGTTATAAGGAAATTGCTAATATTACCCCTACCATTTACTACAAATTTATTTGAACAGAATTTATTTACCACTGGCAGTCAAAGATTGAAAACTAGTTTCGTTATAAGGAAATTGCTAACATTACCCCTACCATTTACTACAAATTTATTTGAACAGAATTTATTTACCACTGGCAGTCAAAGATTGAAAACTAGTTTCGTTATAAGGAAATTGCTAATATTACCCCTACCATTTACTACAAATTTATTTTAACAGAATTTATTTACCACTGGCAGTCAAAGATTGAAAACTAGTTTCTATGGTAAGGAAATTGCTAACATTACCCCTACCATTTACTACAAATTTATTTGAACAGAATTTATTTACCACTGGCAGTCAAAGATTGAAAACTAGTTTTGTTATAAGGAAATTGCTAATATTACCCCTACCATTTACTACAAAATTTATTTGAACAGAATTTATTTACCACTGGCAGTCAAAGATTGAAAACTAGTTTCGTTATAAGGAAATTGCTAACATTACCCCTACCATTTACTACAAATTTATTTGAACAGAATTTATTTACCACTGGCAGTCAAAGATTGAAAACTAGTTTCGTTATAAGGAAATTGCTAACATTACCCCTACCATTTACTACAAATTTATTTGAACAGAATTTATTTACCACTGGCAGTCAAAGATTGAAAACTAGTTTCGTTAAAAGGAAATTGCTAATATTATTCCTACCATTTACTACAAATTTATTTTAACAGAATTTATTTACCACTGGCAGTCAAAGATTGAAAACTAGTTTCGTTATAAGGAAATTGCTAATATTACTCCTACCATTTACTACAAATTTATTTTAACAGAATTTATTTACCACTGGCAGTCAAAGATTGAAAACTAGTTTTGTTATAAGGAAATTGCTAATATTACTCCTACCATTTACTACAAATATATTTGAACAGAATTTATTTACCACTGGCAGTCAAAGATTGAAAACTAGTTTTGTTATAAGGAAATTGCTAATATTACTCCTACCATTTACACATTTATTTTAACAGAATTTATTTACCACTGGCAGTTAAAGATTGAAAAACTAGTTTTGTTATAAGGAAATTGCTAATATTACCCCTACCATTTACTACAAATTTATTTGAACAGAATTTATTTACCACTGGCAGTCAAAGATTGAAAACTAGTTTTGTTATAAGGAAATTACAATATTACCCCTACCATTTACTACAAATTTATTTTAACAGAATTTATTTACCACTGGCAGTCAAAGATTGAAAACTAGTTTCGTTATAAGGAAATTGCTAATATTACCCCTACCA
>JBBBDQ010021921.1:0-10525 GCA_037127315.1 Ascarosepion bandense | reverse complement strand
TGTGTAGAGTTGAGTGAGAGACCAACAAAACTCCTTGTAATATCAAGATGAACTGAAGGCAAAGATTATGGCAGCACATCACCCCTTACATATGGCTACCTACCTGCCCAGACTGAAACCCCATTGATTATTATGTGTGGGGCAGAGTTGAGTGAGAGACCAACAAAACTCCTTTGTAATATCAAAGATGAACTGAAGGCAAGGATTATGGCAGCACATCACCACTTACATATGGCTACCTACCTGCCCAGACTGAAACCCCATTGATTATTATGTGGGTGCTGAGTGAGAGACCAACAAAACTCCTAGAATATCAAAGATGAACTAAGGCAAGGATTATGGCAGCACATCACCACTTACATATGGCTACCTACCTGCCCAGACTGAAACCCCATTGATTATTATGTGTGGGGCAGAGTTGAGTGAGAGACCAACAAAACTCCTTGTAATATCAAAGATGAACTGAAGGCAAGGATTATGGCAGCACATCACCACTTACATATGGCTACCTACCTGCCCAGACTGAAACCCCATTGATTATTATGTGTGGGGCAGAGTTGATGAGAGAGACCAACAAAACTCCTTGTAATATCAAAGATGAACTGAAGGTAAAGATTATGGCAGCACATCACCCCTTACATATGGCTACCTACCTGCCCAGACTGAAACCCCATTGATTGCCAGTGTGTGGGGCAGAGTTGAGTGAGAGACCAACAAAACTCCTTGCAATATCAAAGATGAACTGAAGGCAAGGATTATGGCAGCACATCACCACTTACATATGGCTACCTACCTGCCCAGACTGAAACCCCATTGATTATTATGTGTGGGGCAGAGTTGAGTGAGAGACCAACAAACTCCTTGTAATATCAAAGATGAACTGAAGGCAAGGATTATGGCAGCACATCACCACTTACATATGGCTACCTACCTGTCCAGACTGAAACCCCATTGATTATTATGTGTGGCAGAGTTGAGGAGAGACCAACAAAACTCCTTGTAATATCAAAGATGAACTGAAGGCAAGGATTATGGCAGCACATCACCACTCCTTACATATGGCTACCTACCTGTCCAGACTGAAACCCCATTGATTATTATGTGTGGGGCAGAGTTGAGGAGAGACCAACAAAACTCCTTGTAATATCAAAGATGAACTGAAGGCAAGGATTATGGCAGCACATCAACCACTTACATATGGCTACCTACCTGCCCAGACTGAAACCCCCTTGATTATTATGTGTGGGGCAGAGTTGAGTGAGAGACCAACAAACTCCTTGTAATATCAAAGATGAACTGAAGGCAAGGATTATGGCAGCACATCACCACTTACATATGGCTACCTACCTGTCCAGACTGAAACCCCATTGATTATTATGTGTGGGGCAGAGTTGAGTGAGAGACCAACAAACTCCTTGTAATATCAAAGATGGAACTGGAAGGCAAGGATTATGGCAGCACATCACCACTTACATATGGCTACCTACCTGTCCAGACTGAAACCCCATTGATTATTATGTGTGGGGGGCAGAGTTGAGTGAGAGACCAACAAAACTCCTTGTATATCAAAGATGAACTGAAGGCAAAGATTATGGCAGCACATCACCCCTTACATATGGCTACCTACCTGCCCAGACTGAAACCCCATTGATTATTATGTGTGGGGCAGAGTTGAGTGAGAGACCAACAAAACTCCTTGTAATATCAAAGATGAACTGAAGGCAAGGATTATGGCAGCACATCACCACTTACATATGGCTACCTACCTGCCCAGACTGAAACCCCCATTGATTATTATGTGTGGGGCAGAGTTGAGTGAGAGACCAACAAAAGTCCTTTGTAATATCAAAGATGAACTGAAGGCAAGGATTATGGCACATCACCACTTACATATGGCTACCTACCTGTCCAGACTGAAACCCCATTGATTATTATGTGTGGGGCAGAGTTGAGTGAGAGACCAACAAAACTCCTTGTAATATCAAAGATGAACTGAAGGCAAAGATTATGGCAGCACATCACCCCTTACATATGGCTACCTACCTGTCCAGACTGAAACCCCATTGATTATGTGTGGGGCAGAGTTGAGTGAGAGACCAACAAACTCCTTGTAATATCAAAGATGAACTGAAGGCAAGGATTATGGCAGCACATCACCACTTACATATGGCTACCTACCTGTCCAGACTGAAACCCCATTGATTATTATGTGTGGGGCAGAGTTGAGTGAGAGACCAACAAAACTCCTTGTAATATCAAAGATGAACTGAAGGCAAAGATTATGGCAGCACATCACCCCTTACATATGGCTACCTACCTGCCCAGACTGAAACCCCATTGATTATTATGTGGGGCAGAGTTGAGTGAGAGACCAACAAAACTCCTTGTAATATCAAAGATGAACTGGAAGGCAAGGATTATGGCAGCACATCACCACTTACATATGGCTACCTACCTGTCCAGACTGAAACCCCGATTGATTATTATGTGTGGGGCAGAGTTGAGTGAGAGACCAACAAAACTCCTTGTAATATCAAAGATGAACTGAAGGCAAGGATTATGGCAGCACATCACCACTTACATATGGCTACCTACCTGCCCAGACTGAAACCCCATTGATTATTATGTGTGGGGCAGAGTTGAGTGAGAGACCAACAAAACTCCTTGTAATATCAAAGATGAACTGAAGGCAAAGATTATGGCAGCACATCACCCCTTACATATGGCTACCTACCTGTCCAGACTGAAACCCCCTTTGATTATTAAGTGTGGGCAGAGTTGAGTGAGAGACCAACAAAACTCCTTGTAATATCAAAGATGAACGAAGGCAAGGATTATGGCAGCACATCACCACTTACATATGGCTACCTACCTGTCCAGACTGAAACCCCATTGATTATTATGTGTGGGGCAGAGTTGAGTGAGAGACCAACAAACTCCTTGTAATATCAAAGATGAACTGAAGGCAAAGATTGTGGCAGCACATCACCCCTTACATATGGCTACCTACCTGTCCAGACTGAAACCCCATTGATTATTATGTGTGGGGCAGAGTTGAGTGAGAGACCAACAAAACTCCTTGTAATATCAAAGATGAACTGAAGGCAAAGATTATGGCAGCACATCACCCCTTACATATGGCTACCTGCTACCTGTCCAGACTGAAACCCCATTGATTATGCAAATATGGGGCAGAGTTGGAGTGAGAGACCAACAAAACTCCTTGTAATATCAAAGATGAACTGAAGGCAAAGATTATGGCAGCACATCACCCTTTACATATGGCTACCTACCTGTCCAGACTGAAACCCCTGATTATTATGTAAAGCAGAGTTGAGTGAGAGACCAACAAAACTCCTTGTAATATCAAAGATGAACTGAAGGCAAGGATTATGGCAGCACATCACCACTTACATATGGCTACCTACCTGTCCAGACTGAAACCCCATTGATTATTATGTGGGGCAGAGTTGAGTGAGAGACCAACAAACCTTGTAATATCAAAGATGAACTGAAGGCAAAGATTATGGCAGCACATCACCCTACATGGCTACCTACCTGTCCAGACTGAAACCCCATTGATTATTATGTGTGGGGCAGAGTTGAGTGAGAGACCAACAAAACTCCTTGTAATATCACGCATGAACTGAAGGCAAAGATTATGGCAGCACATCACCCCTTACATATGGCTACCTACCTGTCCAGACTGAAACCCCTTGATTATTATGTGTGGGGCAGAGTTGAGTGAGAGACCAACAAAACTCCTTGTAATATCAAAGATGAACTGAAGGCAAGGATTATGGCAGCACATCACCACTTACATATGGCTACCTACCTGTCCAGACTGAAACTCCCTTGATTATTATGTGTGGGGCAGAGTTGAGTGAGAGACCAACAAAACTCCTTGTAATATCAAAGATGAACTGAATATGTACATTATGGCAGCACATCACCACTTACATATGGCTACCTACCTGTCCAGACTGAAACCCCCTTGATTATTATGTGTGGGGCAGAGTTGAGTGAGAGACCAACAACCTTGTAATATCAAAGATGAACTGAAGGCAAGGATTATGGCAGCACATCACCACTACATATGGCTACCTACCTGTCCAGACTGAAACCCCATTGATTATTATGTGTGGGGCAGAGTTGGAGGAGAGACCAAATAAAACTCTTGTAATATCAAAGATGAACTGAAGGCAAGGATTATGGCAGCACATCACCCTCTTACATATGGCTACCCACTGTCCAGACTGAAACCCCATTGATTATTATGTGTGGGGCAGAGTTGAGTGAGAGACCAACAAAACTCCCTTGTAATATCAAAGATGAACTGAAGGCAAACATTATGGCAGCACATCACCACTTACATATGGCTACCTACCTGTCCAGACTGAAACCCCATTGATTATTATGTGTGGGGCAGAGTTGAGTGAGAGACCAACAAAACTCCTTGTAATATCAAAGATGAACTGAAGGCAAAGATTATGGCAGCACATCACCCCTTACATATGGCTACCTACCTGTCCAGACTGAAACCCCTCTGATTATTATGTGTGGGGCAGAGTTGGAGGAGAGACCAACAAAACTCCTTGTAATATCAAAGATGAACTGAAGGCAAAGATTATGGCAGCACATCACCCTTACATGGCTACCTACCTGCCCAGACTGAAACCCCTGATTATTATGTGTGGGGCAGAGTTGAGGAGAGACCAACAAAACTCCTTGTAATATCAAAGATGAACTGAAGGCAAAGATTATGGCAGCACATCACCCTTTACATATGGCTACCTACCTACCCAGACTGAAACCCCTTTGATTATTATGTGGGGCAGAGTTGAGGGAGAGACCAACAAAACTCCTTGTAATATCAAAGATGAACTGAAGGCAAGGATTATGGCAGCACATCACTCTACATATGGCTACCTACCTGCCCAGACTGAAACCCCCTTGATTATTATGTGTGGGGCAGAGTTGAGTGAGAGACCAACAAACTCCTTGTAATATCAAAGATGAACTAGAAGGTGGTATGATTATGGCAGCACATCACCCCTTACATATGGCTACCTACCTGCCCAGACTGAAAACCCCCCTTGATTATTATGTGTGGGGCAGAGTTGAGTGAGAGACCAACAAAACTCCTCTTGTAATATCAAAGATGAACTGAAGGCAAAACATTATGGCAGCACATCACCCCTTACATATGGCTACCTACCTGCCCAGACTGAAACCCCTTGATTATTATGTGTGGGGCAGAGTTGAGTGAGAGACCAACAAAACTCCTTGTAATATCAAAGATGAACTGAAGGCAAACATTATGGCAGCACATCACCCTCTACATATGGCTACCTACCTGTCCAGACTGAAACCCCATTGATTATTATGTGTGGGGCAGAGTTGAGTGAGAGACCAACAAACTCCTTGTAATATCAAAGATGAACTGAAGGCAAGATTATGGCAGCACATCACCCTTACATATGGCTACCTACCTGCCCAGACTGAAACCCCCATTGATTATTATGTGTGGGGCAGAGTTGAGTGAGAGACCAACAAAACTCCTTGTAATATCAAAGATGAACTGAAGGCAAAGATTATGGCAGCACATCACCCTTACATATGGAGTTACCTACCTGTCCAGACTGAAACCCCATTGATTATTATGTGTGGGGCAGAGTTGAGTGAGAGACCAACAAAACTCCTTGTAATATCAAAGATGAACTGAAGGCAAAGATTATGGCAGCACATCACCCCTTACATATGGCTACCTACCTGCCCAGACTGAAACCCCCTTGATTATTATGTGTGGGGCAGAGTTGAGTGAGAGACCAACAAAACTCCTTGTAATATCAAAGATGAACTGAAGGCAAAGATTATGGCAGCACATCACCCCTTACATATGGCTACCTACCTGTCCAGACTGAAACCCCATTGGATATTATGTGGGGCAGAGCTGAGTGAGAGACCAACAAACTCCTTGTAATATCAAAGATGAACTGAAGGCAAAGATTATGGCAGCACATCACCCCTTACATATGGCTACCTACCTGCCCAGACTGAAACCCCCTTGATTATTATGTGTGGGGCAGAGTTGAGTGAGAGACCAACAAACTCCTTGTAATATCAAAGATGAACTGAAGGCAAAGATTATGGCAGCACATCACCCTTACATATGGCTACCTACCTGTCCAGACTGAAACCCCATTGATTATTATGTGTGGGGCAGAGTTGGAGGAGAGACCAACAAAACTCCTTGTAATATCAAAGATGAACTAGGCAAGGATTATGGCAGCACATCACCCCTTACATATGGCTACCTACCTGCCCAGACTGAAACCCCCTTTGATTATTATGTGTGGGGCAGAGTTGAGTGAGAGACCAACAAACTCCTTGTAATATCAAAGATGAACTGAAGGCAAACATTATGGCAGCACATCACCCCTTACATATGGCTACCTACCTGCCCAGACTGAAACCCCCTTGATTATTATGTGTGGGGCAGAGTTGAGTGAGAGAGACCAACAAAACTCCTTGGTGGGTCAAAGATGAACTGAAGGCAAAGATTATGGCAGCACATCACCCCTTACATATGGCTACCTACCTGCCCAGAATGAAACCCCCTTGATTATTATGTAAGTAGAGTTGAGTGAGAGACCAACAAACTCCTTGTAATATCAAAGATGAACTGAAGGGCAAACATTATGGCAGCACATCACCTCTTACATACAGCTACCTACCTGTCCAGACTGAAACCCCATTGATTATTGCGTGGGGCAGAGTTGAGTGAGAGACCAACAAAACTCCTTGTAATATCAAAGATGAACTGAAGGCAAAGGCCATGGCAGCACATCACCCCTTACATATGGCTACCTACCTGTCCAGACTGAAACCCCATTGATTATTATGTGTGGGGGGCAGAGTTGAGTGAGAGACCAACAAAACTCCTTGTAATATCAAAGATGAACTGAAGGCAAAGATTATGGCAGCACATCACCCTTTACATATGGCTACCTACCTGCCCAGACTGAAACCCCATTGATTATTATGTGTGGGGCAGAGTTGAGGAGAGACCAACAAAACTCCTTGTAATATCAAAGATGAACTGAAGGCAAAGATTATAAGGCATATCACCCTCTACATATGGCTACCTACCTGCCCAGAATGAAAACCCCTTGATTATTATGTGTGGGGCAGAGTTGAGTGAGAGACCCAACAAAACTCCTTGTAATATCAAAGATGAACTGAAGGCAAACATTATGGCAGCACATCACCCCTTACATATGGCTACCTACCTGTCCAGACTGAAACCCCATTGATTATTATGTGTGGGGCAGAGTTGGAGTGAGAGACCAACAAAACTCCTTGTAATATCAAAGATGAACTGAAGGCAAAGACAGTGGCAGCACATCACCCCTTACATATGGCTACCTACCTGTCCAGACTGAAACCCCATTGACATTATGTGTGGGGCAGAGTTGAGTGAGAGACCAACAAAATCCCTTGTAATATCAAAGATGAACTGAAGGCAAAGATTATGGCAGCACATCACCCCTTACATATGGCTACCTACCTGCCCAGACTGAAACCCCATTGATTATTATGTGTGGGGCAGAGTTGAGTGAGAGACCAACAAAACTCCTTGTAATATCAAAGATGAACTGAAGGCAAAGATTATGGCACTCTTACATATGGCTACCTACCTGCCCAGAATGAAACCCCTGATTATTATGTGTGGGCAGAGTTGAGTGAGAGACCGAACAAAAACCTCTTGTAATATCAAAGATGAACTGAAGGCAAACATTATGGCAGCACATCACCCCTTACATATGGCTACCTACCTGTCCAGACTGAAACCATTGATTATTATGTGGGCAGAGTTGAGTGAGAGACCAACAAACTCCTTGTAATATCAAAGATGAACTGAAGGCAAAGATTATGGCAGCACATCACCCCTTACATATGGCTACCTACCTGTCCAGACTGAAACCCCATTGATTATGTGTGGGGCAGAGTTGAGTGAGAGACCAACAAAACTCCTTTGTAATATCAAAGATGAACTGAAGGAAAGATTAGTGGCAGCACATCACCCCTTACATATGGCTACCTACCTGCCCAGACTGAAACCCCTTGATTATTATGTGGGGCAGAGTTGAGTGAGAGACCAACAAAACTCCTTGTAATATCAAAGATGAACTGAAGGCAAAGATTATGGCAGCACATCACCCCTTACATATGGCTACCTACCTGCCCAGAATGAAACCCCTTGATTATTATGTGTGGGCAGAGTTGAGTGAGAGACCAACAAAACTCCTTGTAATATCAAAGATGAACTGAAGGCAAAACATTATGGCAGCACATCACCCCTTACATATGGCTACCTACCTGTCCAGACTGAAACCCCATTGATTATTATAAAGAGTTGAGTGAGAGACCAACAAAACTCCTTGTAATATCAAAGATGAACTGAAGGCAAACATTATGGCAGCACATCACCCCCTACATATGGCTACCTACCTGTCCAGACTGAAACCCCATTGATTATTATGTGTGGGGCAGAGTTGAGTGAGAGACCAACAAAACTCCTTGTAATATCAAAGATGAACTGAAGGCAAAGATTATGGCAGCACATCACCCCTTACATATGGCTACCTACCTGTCCAGACTGAAAACCCCCATTGATTATTATGTGTGGGGCAGAGTTGAGCAGTGGAGAGACCAACAAAAACTCCTTGTAATATCAAAGATGAACTGAAGGCAAAGATTATGGCAGCACATCACCCCTTACATATGGCTACCTTACCTGCCCAGACTGAAACCCCCTGCTATTATGTGGGGCAGAGCTGAGTGAGAGACCAACAAAACTCCTTGTACACATCAAAGATGAACTGAAGGCAAAGATTATGGCAGCACATCACCCCTTACATATGGCTACCTACCTGCCCAGACTGAAACCCCATTGATTATTATGTGTGGGGCAGAGTTGGAGGAGAGACCAACAACAAAACTCCTTGTAATATCAAAGATAAACTAAAGGCAAGGATTATGGCAGCACATCACCCCTTACATATGGCTACCTACCTGCCCAGACTGAAACCCCCTTGATTATTATGTGTGGGGCAGAGTTGAGTGAGAGACCAACAAAACTCCTTGTAATATCAAAGATGAACTGAAGGCAAAGATTATGGCAGCACATCACCCCTTACATATGGCTACCTACCTGCCCAGACTGAAACCCCTTGATTATTATGTGTGGGGCAGAGTTGAGTGAGAGACCAACAAAACTCCTTGTAATATCAAAGATAAACTAAAGGCAAGGATTATGGCAGCACATCACCCTTACATGGCTACCTACCTGCCCAGACTGAAACCCCTTGATTATTATGTGGGCAGAGTTGAGTGAGAGACCTCAACAAAACTCCTTTGTAATATCAAAGATGAACTGAAGGCAAAGATTATGGCAGCACATCACCCCTTACATATGGCTACCTACCTGTCCAGACTGAAACCCCATTGATTATTATGTGTGGGGCAGAGTTGAGTGAGAGACCAACAAAACTCCTTGTAATATCAAAGATGAACTGAAGGCAAAGATTATGGCAGCACATCACCCCCTACATATGGCTACCTACCTGCCCAGACTGAAACCCCCTTGATTATTATGTGTGGGCAGAGTTGAGTGAGAGACCAACAAAACTCCTTGTAACATCAAAGATGAACTGAAGGCAAAGATTATGGCAGCACATCACCCCCACATATGGCTACCTACCTGTCCAGACTGAAACCCCCTTGATTATTATGTGTGGGGCAGAGTTGAGTGAGAGACCAACAAAACACCTTGTAATATCAAAGATGAACTGAAGGCAAAGATTATGGCAGCACATCACCCCTTACATATGGCTACCTACCTGCCCAGACTGAAACCCCTTGATTATTATGTGTGGGGCAGAGTTGAGGAGAGACCAACAAAACACCTTGTAATATCAAAGATGAACTGAAGGCAAAGATTATGGCAGCACATCACCCCTTACATATGGCTACCTACCTGCCCAGACTGAAACCCCATTGATTATTATGTGGGGCAGAGTTGAGTGAGAGACCAACAAAACACCTTGTAATATCAAAGATGAACTGAAGGCAAAGATTATGGCAGCACATCACCCCTTACATATGGCTACCTACCTGCCCAGACTGAAACCCCCTTGATTATTATGTGGGGCAGAGTTGAGTGAGAGACCAACAAAACACCTTGTAATATCAAAGATGAACTGAAGGCAAAAGATTATGGCAGCACATCACCCTACATATGGCTACCTACCTGCCCAGACTGAAACCCCATTGATTATTATGTGTGGGGCAGATATTAGAGACCAACAAAACACCTTGTAATATCAAAGATGAACTGAAGGCAAAGATTATGGCAGCACATCACCCCTTACATATGGCTACCTACCTGCCCAGACTGAAACCCCTTGATTATTATGTGTGGGGCAGAGTTGGAGGAGAGACCAACAAAACAAAACCTTGT
>JBBBDQ010021910.1:0-14927 GCA_037127315.1 Ascarosepion bandense | reverse complement strand
TGATATAAAAGAATGCAATGAACTCAAATGTAATTCAAACTCAGCTCTCCAATTCCCTAATCCGAGTTGAAAATCATTACTTAAAAATGCCTCTTGATAAGCAATACACATAATAACTAGAAAAAAAGACGATTCATAACTTTCCCCTGGGTATTATCATATAAGTGAATGCAATGAACTCAAATGGGGTCCAAACTCAGCTCTCCAATTCCTCAATCCGAGTTGAAAATCATTACTTAAAAATGCCTCTGATAAGCACATAATAACTAGAAAAAAAAAAGATTTAGATTCATAACTTTCCCCTGGGTATTATCATATAAGTGAATGTAATGAACACAACTGGAATTCAAACTCAGCTCTCCAATTCCTCAATCCGAGTTGAAAATCATTACTTAAAAATGCCTCTTGATAAGCACATACATAATAACTAGGAAAAAAAGATTTACATCTATAACTTTCCCCTGGGTATTATCATATAAGTGAATGTAATGAACACAACTGGAATTCAAACTCAGCTCTGACCCTCAATCCGAGTTGAAAATCATTACTTAAAAATGCCTCTTTGATAAGCACACATAACACCTAGAAAAAGATTTAGATTCATAACTTTCCTGGGTATTATCATATAAGTGAATGCAATGAACTCAAATGTAATTCAAACTCAGCTCTCCAATTCTCAATCCGAGTTGAAAATCATTACTAAAAAATGCCTCTTGATAAGCACACAAAATAACTAGAAAAAAGATTTAGATTCAACTTTCCTGGGTATTATCATATAAGTGAATGTAATGAACACAACTGAATCTAAACTCAGCTTCCACCTCAATCCGAGTTGAAAATCATTACTTAAAAAAATGCCTCTTGATAAGCACACACAATTCAGAAAAAAAAAAGATTTAGATTCATAACTTTCCCCTGGGTATTACTCACAGTGGAATGTAATGAACACAACTGGAATTCAAACTCAGCTCTCCAATTCCTAATCCGAGTTGAAAATCATTACTTAAAAATGCCTCTGATATACACACATAATAACTAGAAAAAGATTTAGATTCATAACTTTCCCCTGGTACATTACATAAGTGAATGTAATGAACACAACTGAATTCAAACTCAGCTCTCCAATTCCTCAATCCGAGTTGAAAATCATTACTTAAAAATGCCTCTTGATAAGCACATAATAACTAGGAAAGATTTTAGATTCATAACTTTCCCTGGTACATTACAAGGAATGTAATGAACACAACTGGAATTCAAACTCAGCTCTCCAATTCCTCAATCCGAGTTGAAAATCATTACTTAAAAATGCCTTCTTGATAAGCACACAATAACTAGAAAAAAAAAGATTTACATTCAACTTTCCCCTGGGTATTATCAGTTATGTAAGTGAATGCAATGAACTCAATGTAATTCAAACTCAGCTCTCCAATTCCTCAATCCGAGTTGAAAAATCATTACTTAAAAAATGCCTCTTGATAAGCACACATAATAACTAGAAAAAAAAAGATTTAGATTCATAACTTTCCCTGGGTAATATCATATAAGTGAATGTAATGAACACAACTGGAATTCAAACTCAGCTCTCCAATTCCTCAATCCGAGTTGAAAATCATTACTTAAAAATGCCTTGATAAGCACATAATAACTAGAAAAAAAAAAGATTTAGATTCATAACTTTCCCCTGGGTATTATCATATAAGTGAATGTAATGAATACAACTGAATTCAAACTCAGCTCTCCAATTCCTCAATCCGAGTTGAAAATCATTACTTAAAAATGCCTTTTGATAAGCACACATAATAACTAGAAAAAAAAAAGATTTAGATTCATAAGTAACTTCCCCTGGGTATTATCATATAAGTGAATGTAATGAACACAACTGGAATTCAAACCTGCTCTCCCAATTCCTCAATCCGAGTTGAAAATCATTACTTAAAAAAATGCCTCTTGATAAGCACACATAATAACTAGAAAAAAAAAGATTTAGATTCATAACTTTCCCCCTGGGTATTATCATATAAGTGAATGTAATGAACACAACTGGAATTCAAACTCAGCTCTCCAATTCCTCAATCCGAGCTGAAAATCATTACTTAAAAATGCTCGGATAAGCACACATAATAACTAGAAAAAAAGATTTAGATTCATAACTTTCCTGGGTATTATCATATAAGAATTAAATGAACTAAATGTAATTCAAACTCAGCTCTCCAATTCCTCAATCCGAGTTGAAAATCATTACTTAAAAATGCCTCTTGATAAGCACACATAATAACTAGAAAAAAAAAAGATTTAGATTCATAACTTTCCCCTGGGTATTATCATATAAGGAATGCAATGAACTCAAACAATTCAAACTCAGCTCTCCACCTCAACCGAGTTGAAAATCATTACTTAAAAATGCCTCTTGATAAGCACACATAATAACTAGAAAAAAAAAAAGATTTAGATCCATAACTTTCCCCTGGGTATTATCATACAAGTGAATGCACGAACTCAAATGTAATTCAAACCTGCCTTCCAATTCCTCAATCCGAGTTGAAAATCATTACTTAAAATGCCTCTTGATAAGCACACATAATAACTAGAAAAAAGATTTAGATTCATAACTTTCCCCTGGCATACCACATAAGTGAATGCAATGAACTCAAATGTAATTCAAACTCAGCTCTCCAATTCCTCAATCCGAGTTGAAAATCATTACTTAAAAATGCCTCTTGATAAGCACACATAATAACTAGAAAAAAAAAAGATTTAGATTCATAACTTTCCCCTCGGGTATTATCATATAAGTGAATGTAATGAACACAACTTCGGAATTCAACTCATAGCTCTTAATTCTCAATCCGAGTTGAAAATCATTACTTAAAAATGCCTCTTGATAAGCACACATAATAACTAGAAAAAAAAAAGATTTAGATTCATAACTTTCCCCTGGGTATTATCATATAAGTGAATGCAATGAACACAACTGGAATTCAAACTCAGCTTCCAATTCCTCAATCCGAGTTGAAAATCATTACTTAAAAATGCCTCTTGATACAATACACATAATAACTAGAAAAAAAAAAGATTTAGATTCATAACTTTCCCCTGGGTATTATCATATATGAATGTAATGAACACAACTGGGAATTCAAACTCAGCCTTCCAATTCCTCAATCCGAGTTGAAAATCATTACTAAAAATGCCTCTTGATAAGCACACATAATAACTTAGAAAAAAAAAGATTTATCTCATAACTTTCCCCTGGGTAATATCACATAAGTGAATGCAATGAATCCCTAAATGTAATTCAAACTCAGCTCTCCACCCTCAATCCGAGTTGAAAATCATTACTTAAAAATGCCTCTTGATAAGCACACATAATAACTAGAAAAAAAAAAGATTTAGATTCATAACTTTCCCCCTGGGTATTATCATATAAGTGAATGCAATGAACTCAATGTAATTCAAACTCAGCTCTCCAATTCCTCAATCCGAGTTGAAAATCATTACTTAAAAATGCCTCTTGATACACACATAATAACTAGAAAAAAAAAGATTTAGATTCATAACTTTCCCCTGGGTATTATCATATAAGTGAATGCAATGAACTCAAATGTAATTCAAACTCAGCTCTCCAATTCCTCAATCCGATGAAAATCATTACTTAAAAATGCCTCTTGATAAGCACACATAATAACTAGAAAAAGATTTAGATTCATAACTTTCCCTGGCATATCATATAAGTGAATGCAATGAACTCAAATGTAATTCAAACTCAGCTCTCCAATTCCTCAATCCGAGTTGAAAATCATTACTTAAAAATGCCTCTTGATAAGCACATAATAACTAGAAAAAAAAAAGATTTTAGATTCATAACTTTCCCTGGGTATTATCATATAAGTGAATGTAATGAACACAACTGGAATTCAAACTCAGCTCTCCAATTCCTCAATCCGAGTTGAAAATCATTACTTAAAAAATGCCTCTTGATAAGCACACATAATAACTAGAAAAAAAAAGATTTAGATTCATAACTTTCCCTGGGTATTATCATATAAGTGAATGCAATGAACTCAAATGTAATTCAAACTCAGCTCTCCAATTCCTCAATCCGAGTTGAAAATCATTACTTAAAATGCCTCCTTGATAAGCACACATAATAATCAGAAAAAAAAAGATTTAGATTCATAACTTCTCCCCTGGCATTATCATAAGTGAATGCAATGAACTCAAAATGTAATTCAAACTCAGCTCTCCAATTCCTCAATCCGAGTTGAAAATCATTACTTAAAAATGCCTCTTGATAAGCACACATAATAACTAGAAAAAAGATTTAGATTCATAACTTTCTCCCTGGGTATTATCATATAAGGGAATGTAATGAACACAACTGGAATTCAAACTCAGCTCTCCACCCTCAATCCGAGTTGAAAATCATTACTTAAAATGCCTCTGATAAGCACATAATAACTAGAAAAAAAAAAAGATTTAGATTCATAACTTTCCCCCTGGGTATTATCATATAAGTGAATGCAATGAACTCAAATGTAATTCAAACTCAGCTCTCCAATTCCTCAATCCGAGTTGAAAATCATTACTTAAAAATGCCCCCTTGATAAGCACACATAATAACTAGAAAAAAAGATTTAGATTCATAACTTTCCCTGGGTATTATCATATAAGTGAATGCAATGAACTCAAATGTAATTCAAACTCAGCTCTCCAATTCCTCAACTGAATTGAAATCATTACTTAAAATGCCTCTTGATAAGCACATAATAACTAGAAAAAAAAAGATTTAGATTCATAACTTTCCCCTGGGTATTATCATATAAGTGAATGCAATGAACACAACTGAATTCAAACTCAGCTCTCCAATTCCTCAATCCGAGTTGAAAATCATTACTTAAAAAATGCCTCTTGATAAGCACACATAATAACTAGAAAAAAAAAAGATTTAGATTCATAACTTTCCTGGGTATTATCATATAAGTGAATGCACAAACACAACTGGAATTCAAACTCAGCTCTCCAATTCCTCAATCCGAGTTGAAAATCATTACTTTAAAAATGCCTCTTGATAAGCACACACAATAACTAAAGTACTTTAGATTCATAACTTTCTCCTGGGTATTATCATATAAGTGAATGCAATGAACTTCCAATGTAATTCAAACTCAGCTCTCCAATTCCTCAATCCGAGTTGAAAATCATTACTTAAAAATGCCTCTTGATAAGCACACATAATAACTAGAAAAAAAAAAGATTTAGATTCATAACTTTCCCCTGGGTATTATCATATAAGTGAATGCAATGAACTCAAATGTAATTCAAACTCAGCTCTCCACCCTCAATCCGAGTTGAAAATCATTACTTAAAAAATGCCTCTTGATAAGCACACATAATAACTAGAAAAAAAGATTTAGATTCATAACTTTCCCCTGGGTATTATCATATAAGTGAATGTAATGAACACAATTGGAATTCAAACTCAGCTCTCCAATTCCTCAATCCGAGTTGAAAATCATTACTTAAAAAAATGCCTCTTGATAAGCACACATAATAACTAGAAAAAAAAAGATTTAGATTCATAACTTTCCCCTGGGTATTATCATATAAGTGAATGCAATGAACACAACTGGAATTCAAACTCAGCTCTCCAATTCCTCAATCCGAGTTGAAAATCATTACTTAAAAATGCCTCTGATAAGCACATAATAACTAGAAAAAAGATTTAGATTCAGAATTTTCCTCAGTGCTATCATATAAGGGAATGCAATGAACAATAACTGGAATTCAACTCAGCTCTCCACCCTCAATCCAGTTGAAAATCATTACTTAAAAATGCTCTTGATAAGCACACATGTTTCAACTAGAAAAAAAAGATTTAGATTCATAACTTTCCTGCATATCATATAAGTGAATGTAATTAAACACAACTGAATTCAAACTCAGCTCTCCAATTCCTCAATCCGAGTTGGAAATCATTACTAAAATGCCTCTTGATAAGCAATAATATTAATAACTAGAAAAAAAAAAAGGATTTAGATTCATAACTTTCCCCTGGGTATTATCATATATAAGTGAATGCAATGAACTCAAATGTAATTCAAACTCAGCTCTCCAATTCCTCAATCCGAGTTGAAAATCATTACTTAAAAATGCCTCTTGATAAGCACACATAATAACTAGAAAAAAAAAAAGATTTAGATTCATAACTTCTTCCTAGTATTATCAGAGTAAGTGTAACGTAATGAACTCAAATGTAATTCAAACTCAGCTTTCCAATTCCTCAATCCGAGTTGAAAATCATTACTTAAAAATGCCTCTTGATAAGCACACATAATAACTAGAAAAAAAAAAGATTTAGATTCATAACTTTCCCCTGGGTATTATCATATAAGTGAATGTAATGAACACAACTGGAATTCAAACTCAGCTTCCTCCAATTCCCTCAATCCGAGTTGAAAATCATTACTTAAAATGCCTCTTGATAAGCACACATAATAACTAGAAAAAAAAAGATTTAGATTCATAACTTTCCTGTGTATTAATTACAGGAAGAATGCAATGAACACAACTGGAATTCAAACTCAGCTCTCCACCCTCAATCCGAGTTGAAAATCATTACTTAAAAATGCCTCTTGATAAGCACACATAATAACTAGAAAAAAAAGATTTAGATTCATAACTTTCCCCTTCAAAAGGTCATATAAGAATGTAATGAACTCAAATGGAATTCAAACTCAGCTCTCCAATTCCTCAATCCGAGTTGAAAATCATTACTTAAAAATGCCTCTTGATAAGCACACATAATAACTAGAAAAAGATTTAGATTCATAACTTTCCCCTGGGTATTATCATATAAGTGAATGTAATGAACAATAACTGGAATTCAAACTCAGCTCTCCAATTCCTCAATCCGAGTTGAAAATCATTACTTAAAATGCCTCTTGATAAGCACACATAATAACTAGAAAAAAAAAGATTTAGATTCATAACTTTCCCCTGGGTATTATCATATAAGTGAATGCACTAACTCAATGTAATTCAAATCAGCTTCCCAATTCCTCAATCCGAGTTGAAAATCATTACTTAAAAATGCCTCTTGATAAGCACATAATAACTAGAAAAAAAAAGATTTAGATTCATAACTTTCCCCTGGGTATTATCATATAAGTGAATGTAATGAACACAACTGGAATTCAAACTCAGCTCTCCAATTCCTCAATCCGAGTTGAAAATCATTACTTAAAAATGCCTCTTGATAAGCACACATAATAACTAGAAAAAAAAAAGATTTAGATTCATAACTTTCCCCTGGGTATTATCATATAAGTGAATGCAATGAACTCAAATGTAATTCAAACTCAGCTCTCCAATTCCTCAATCCGAGTTGAAAATCATTACTTAAAAATGCCTCTTGATAAGCACAATAACTAGAAAAAAAAAAGATTTAGATTCATAGACCTTCTGGGTATTATCATATAAGTGAATGCAATGAACTCAAATGTAATTCAAACTCAGCTCTCCAATTCCTCAATCCGAAAGCAAAAATCATTACTTAAAAAATGCCTCTTGATAAGCACACATAATAACTAGAAAAAGATTTAGATTCATGTCTCCTGGGTATTATCATATAAGTGAATGCAATGAACTCAAATGTAATTCAAACTCAGCTCTCCAATTCCTCAATCCGAGTTGAAAATCATTACTTAAAAAATGCCTCTTTGATAAGCACACATAATAACTAGAAAAAAAAAAGATTTAGATTCATAACTTTCCCCTGGGTATTATCATATAAGTGAATGTAATGAACACAACTGAATTCAAACTCAGCTCTCCAATTCCTCAATCCGAGTTGAAAATCATTACTTAAAAAATGCTCTTTGATAAGCACACATAATAACTAGAAAAAAAAAGATTTAGATTCATAACTTTCCCCTGGGTATTATCATATAAGTGAATGCAATGAATGACAACTGGAATTCAAACTCAGCTCTCCAATTCCTCAATCCGAGTTGAAAATCATTACTTAAAAATGCCTCTTGATAAGCACATAATAACTAGAAAAAAAAAGATTTAGATTCATAACTTTCCCCTGGGTATTATCATATAAGTGAATGCAATGAACACAACTGGAATTCAAACTCAGCTCTCCAATTCCTCAATCCGAGTTGAAAATCATTACTTAAAAATGCCTCTTGATAAGCACACATAATAACTAGAAAAAAAAAAAGATTTAGATTCATAACTTTCCCCTGGGTATTATCATAAGTGAATGTAATGAACACAACTGGAATTCAAACTCAGCTCTCCAATTCCTCAATCCGAGTTGAAAATCATTACTTAAAAATGCCTCTTGATAAGCACACATAATAACTAGAAAAAAGATTTAGATTCATAACTTTCCCCTGGGTATTATCATATAAGTGAATGCAATGAACTCAAATGTAATTCAAACTCAGCTCTCCAATTCCTCAATCCGAGTTGAAAATCATTACTTAAAAAAATGCTTCTTGACAAGGCACACATAATAACTAGAAAAAAAAAAAGATTTAGATTCATAACTTTCCCCTGGGTATTATCATATAAGTGAATGCAATGAACTCAAATGTAATTCAAACTCAGCTCTCCAATTCCCTCAATCCGAGTTGAAAATCATTACTTAAAAATGCCTCTTGATAAGCACACATAATAACTAGAAAAAAAAAAAAGATTTAGATTCATAACTTTCCCCTGGGTATTATCATATAAGTGAATGTAATGAACACAACTGGAATTCAAACTCAGCTCTCCAATTCCTCAATCCGAGTTGAAAATCATTACTTAAAAATGCCTCTTGGATAAGCACACATAATAACTAGAAAAAAAAAAGATTTAGATTCATAACTTTCCCCCTGGGTATTATCATATAAGTGAATGCAAAGAACACAACTGGAATTCAAACTCAGCTCTCCAATTCCTCAATCCGAGTTGAAAATCATTACTTAAAAATGCCTCTTGGATAAGCACACATAATAACTAGAAAAAAAGATTTAGATTCATAACTTTCCCCCTGGGTATTATCATATAAGTGAATGTAATGAACTCAATGGAATTCAAACTCAGCTCTCCAATTCCTCAATCCGAGTTGAAAATCATTACTTAAAAATGCCTCTTGATAAGCACACATAATAACTAGAAAAAAAAAGATTTAGATTCATAACTTTCCCCTGGGTATTATCATATAAGTGAATGTAATGAACACAACTGGAATTCAAACTCAGCTCTCCAATTCCTCAATCCGAGTTGAAAATCATTACTTAAAAATGCCTCTTGATAAGCACACATAATAACTAGAAAAAAAAAAGATTTAGATCTCATAACTTTCCCCTGGGTATTATCATATAAGTGAATGCAATGAACTCAAATGTAATTCAAACTCAGCTCTCCAATTCCTCAATCCGAGTTGAAATCATTACTTAAAAATGCCTCTTGATAAGCACACATAATAACTAGAAAAAAAAGATTTTAGATTCATAACTTTCCCTGGGTATTATCATATAAGGAATGTAATGAACACAACTGGAATTCAAACTCAGCCTAAATTCCTCAATCCGAGTTGAAAATCATTACTTAAAAATGCCTCTTGATACACACATAATAACTAGAAAAAAAAAAGATTTAGATTCATAACTTTCCCCTCTGGGTATTATCATATAAGTGAATGCAATGAACTCAAATGTAATTCAAACTCAGCTCTCCAATTCCTCAATCCGAGTTGAAAATCATTACTTAAAAATGCCTCTGATAAGCACATAATAACTAGAAAAAGATTTAGATTCATAACTTTCCCCTGGGTATTATCATATAAGTGAATGCAATGGGACTAAAATGTAATTCAAACTCAGTTTCCAATTCTCAATCCGAGTTGAAAATCATTACTTAAAAATGCCTCTTGATAAGCACACATAATAACTAGAAAAAAAAAAAGATTTAGATTCATAACTTTCCCTGGGTATTATCATATAAGTGAATGCAATGAACTCAAATGTAATTCAAACTCAGCTCTCCAATTCCTCAATCCGAGTTGAAAATCATTACTTAAAAATGCCTCTTGATAAGCACACATAATAACTAGAAAAAAGATTTAGATTCATAACTTTCCCCTGGGTATTATCATATAAGTGAATGTAATGAACACAACTGAATCCAAACTCAGCTTTCCAATTCCTCAATCCAGTTGAAAAATCATTACTTAAAAATGCCTCTTGATAAGCACACATAATAACTAGAAAAAAAAAGATTTAGATTCATAACTTTCCCCTGGGTATTATCATATAAGTGAATGCAATGAACTCAAATGTAATTCAAACTCAGCTCTCCAATTCCTCAATCCGAGTTGAAAATCATTACTTAAAAATGCCTCTTGATAAGCACACATAATAACTAGAAAAAAAAAGATTTAGATTCATAACTTTCCCCTGGGTATTATCATATAAGTGAATGCAATGAACACAACTGGAATTCAAACTCAGCTCTCCACCTCAATCCGAGTTGAAAATCATTACTTAAAAATGCCTCTTGATAAGCACATAATAACTAGAAAAAAAAAAGATTTAGATTCATAACTTTCCCTGGGTATTATCATAAGTGAATGTATGAACACAACTGAATTCAAACTCAGCTCTCCAATTCCTCAATCCGAGTTGAAAATCATTACTTAAAAAATGCTCTTGATAAGCAATATACAATTCAGAAAGATTTAGATTCATAACTTCTTGGGTATTATCATATAAGTGAATGTAATGAACTCAAATGGAATTCAAACCTCAAGCCTCCACCTCAATCCGAGTTGAAAATCATTACTTAAAAATGCCTCTTGATAAGCACACATAATAACTAGAAAAAAAGATTTAGATTCATAACTTTCCTGGGTATTATCACAGGCAAGGAATGTAATGAACTCAAATGGAATTCAAACTCAGCTCTCCAATTCCTCAATCCGAGTTGAAAATCATTACTTAAAAATGCCTTCTGATAAGCCACACATAATAACTAGAAAAAAAAAGATTTAGACTATAACTTTCCCCCTGGGTATTATCACATAAGTGAATGTAATGAACTCAAATGGAATTCAAACTCAGCTCCTCCCAATTCCTCAATCCGAGTTGAAAATCATTACTTAAAAATGCCTCTTGATAAGCACACATAATAACTAGAAAAAAAGATTTAGATTCATAACTTTCCTGGGTATTACTTCATATAAGGGAATGTAATGAACTCAAATGGAATTCAAACTCAGCTCTCTCCACCTCAATCCGAGTTGAAAATCATTACTTAAAAATGCTCTCTTGATAAGCACACATAATAACTAGAAAAAAAAAAAGATTTAGATCTTCATAACTTTCCCCTGGGTATTATCATAAGGAATGCAATGAACTCAAATGGAATTCAAACTCAGCCTAATTCCTCAATCCGAGTTGAAAATCATTACTTAAAAATGCCTCTGATAAGCACACATAATAACTAGAAAAAAAAAGATTTAGACTATAACTTTCTGCATTATCATATAAGGAATGTAATGAACTCAAATGAATCTTAAACTCAGCTTCCAATTCCTCAATCCGAGTTGAAAATCATTACTTAAAAATGCCTCTGATAAGCACATAATAATCAGAAAACATTTAGATTCATAACTTCTTCTGCAGTATTACTTCTACAAGTGAATGTAACAACTCAAATGTAATTCAAACTCAGCTCTCCAATTCCTCAATCCGAGTTGAAAATCATTACTTAAAAATGCCTCTTGATAAGCACACATAATAACTAGAAAAAAAAAGATTTAGATTCATAACTTTTCCGCAATATCATAAGTGAATGCAATGAACTCAAATGGAATTCAAACTCAGTTTCAATTCCTCAATCCTAGTTGAAAATCATTACTTAAAAAATGCCTCTGATAAGCACACATAATAACTAGAAAAAAAAAAGATTTAGATTCATAACTTTCCTTGCATTATCATATAAGTGAATGTAATGAACTCAAATGGAATTCAAACTCAGCTCTCCACCCTCAATCCGAGTTGAAAATCATTACTAAAATGCCTCTTGATAAGCACACATAATAACTAGAAAAAGATTTAGATTCAACTTTCCCCCTGGGTATTATCATATAAGTGAATGTAATGAACTCAAATGGAATTCAAACTCAGCTCTCCAATTCTCAATCCGAGTTGAAAATCACATTAAAAATACTTGATAAGCACACATAATAACTAGAAAAAAAAAAGATTTAGATTCATAACTTCTGGTAATATCAGTATAAGTGAATGTAATGAACACAACTGGAATTCAAACTCAGCCTCCACCCTCAATCCGAGTTGAAAATCATTACTTAAAAATGCCTCTTGATAAGCACACATAATAACTAGAAAAAAAAAGTGATTTAGATTCATAACTTTCCCCTGGGTATTACTATCATATAAGTGAAATGTAATGAACACAACTGAATTAAACTCAGTTTCCCACCTCAATCCGAGTTGAAAATCATTACTTAAAAATGCCTCTTGATAAGCACACATAGCTAACTAGAAAAAAAAAGATTTAGATTCATAACTTTCCCTCTGGGTATTATCATATAAGTGAATGAACACAACTGGCAATTAAAACTCAGCTTCAATTCCCTCAATCCGAGTTGAAAATCATTTAAAAATGCCTCTTGATAAGCACACATAATAACTAGAAAAAGATTTAGATTCATAACTTCTCTGCATTATCATAAGTGAATGTAATGAACTTCCAATGAATTCAAACTCAGCTCTCCACCTCAATCCCAGTTGAAAATCATTACTTAAAATGCCTCTTGATAAGCACACACATAATAACTAGAAAAAGATTTAGATTCATAACTTTCCCCTGGGTATTATCACATAAGTGAATGTAATGAACTCAAATGGAATTCAAACTCAGCTCTCCAATTCTCAATCCGAGTTGAAAATCATTACTTAAAATGCTCTCTTGATAAGCACATAATAACTAGAGAAAAAAAAAAGATTTAGATTCATAACTTTCCCCAAGTATTATCATATAAGTGAATGCAATGAACCTCAAATGGAATTCAAACTCAGCTTCAATTCCTCAATCCGAGTTGAAAATCTATTACTTAAAAATGCCTCTCTGATAAGCACATAATAACTAGAAAAAAAAAGATTTAGATTCATAACTTTCCCTGGGTATTATCATATAAGTGAATGTAATGAATCACAACTGGAATTCAACCTTCAGCTCTCCAATTCCTCAACTGAAGAAAAATCATTACTAAAAATGTCTCTGATAAGCACACATAATAACTAGAAAAAGATTTAGATTCATAACTTTCCTTGGGTATTATCATATAAGTGAATGCAATGAACTCAAATGGAATTCCCAAACTCAGCTTCCAATTCCTCAATCCGGAAGGAAAAAAATCATTACTTAAAAATGCTCTCTGATAAGCACACATAATAATTCAGAAAAAAAAAAGTATTTAGATTCATAACTTTCCTGTATTATCATAAGTGAATGTAACAACACAACTGAATTCAAACCTTCAGCTTCCACCTCTCAATCCTATTGAAAATCATTACTAAAAATGCCTCTTGATAAGCACATAATAACTTAGAAAAAGATTTAGATTCATAATCTCTGGTATTATCATAAGTGAATGTAATGAACTCAAATGGAATTCAAACTCAGCTTCAATTCCTCTAATCCGAGTTGAAAATCATTGAAATGCCTCTTGATAAGCACATAATAACTAGAAAAAAAAAGATTTAGATCTACACCTTCTGCATTATCATATAAGTGAACAATGAACTCAAAATGGAATTCGGTAAACTCAGCTCTCCAATTCCTCAATCCGAGTTGAAAATCGTCGCCTAAAAATGCCTCTTGATAAGCACATACAATTAGGAAAAAAGATTTAGATTCATAACTTTCCCCAATATTATCATATAAGTGAATGTAATGAACACAACTGAATTCAAACTCTCAGCTCTCCAATTCCTCAATCCGATGAAAATCATTACTAAAAATGCCTCTTGATAAGCACACATTAACTAGAAAAAAAAAGATTTAGATTCATAACTTTCTCATTAACATATAAGTGAATGTAATGAACTCAAATGCAATTCAAACTCAGCTCAATTCCTCAATCCGAGTTGAAAATCATTACTTAAAAATGCTTCTGATAAGCACACATAATAACTATAGAAAAAAAAAGATTTAGATCTACAACTTTCTGTATTATCATATATGAATGTAATGAACTCAAATGGAATTCAAACTCAGCTCTCCAATTCCTCAATCCGAGTTGAAAATCATTATTAAAAATGCTCTCTGATAAGCACACATAATAACTAGAAAAAAAAGATTTAGATTCATAACTTTCCTGTATTATCATATAAGTGAATGTAATGAACTCAAATGAATTCAAACTCAGCTCTCCAATTCCTCAATCCGAGTTGAAAATCATTACTTAAAAATGCTCTTTGATAAGGCATACATAATAACTAGAAAAAAAAAAAAGATTTAGATTCATAACTTTCCCCTGGGTATTATCAGCAAGGGAATGTAATGAAACTCAAATGGAATTCAAACTCAGCTCTCCTCCACCTCAATCCGAGTTGAAAATCATTACTTAAAAATGCCTCTTGATAAGCACATAATAACTAGAAAAAAAAAAGATTTTGATTCATAACTTCTCTGGGTATTATCATATAAGTGAAATGTAAATGAACTCAAATGGAATTCAAACTCAGCTCTCCAATTCCTCAATCCGAAAATCATTACTTAAAATGCCTCTGATAAGCACATAATATTCCAGGAAAAAAAGATTTAGATCTATAACTTTCCTTGGTACATCATATAATGTAATGAACTCAAATGGAATCTTAAAACCTGCCTCTCCAATTCCT
>JBBBDQ010021907.1:0-22748 GCA_037127315.1 Ascarosepion bandense | reverse complement strand
GGCTACCTACCTGCCCAGACTGAAACCCCTTGATTATTATGTGTGAGGCACAGTTGAGCGAGAGACCAACAAAACTCCTTGTAATATCAAAGATGAACTGAAGGCAAGGATTATGGCAGCACATCACCCCTTACATATGGCTACCTACCTGCCCAGACTGAAACCCCCTTGATTATTATGTGTGGGGCACAGTTGAGCGAGAGACCAACAAAACTCCTTGTAATATCAAAGATGAACTGAAGGCAAGGATTATGGCAGCACATCACCCCTTACATATGGCTACCTACCTGCCCAGACTGAAACCCCCTTGATTATTATGTGTGGGGGCACAGTTGAGCGAGAGACCAACAAAACTCCTTGTAATATCAAAGATGAACTGAAGGCAAGGATTATGGCAGCATCACCCCTTACATATGGCTACCTACCTGCCCAGACTGAAACCCCCTTGATTATTATGTGTGGGGCACAGTTGAGCGAGAGACCAACAAAACTCCTTGTAATATCAAAGATGAACTGAAGGCAAGGATTATGGCAGCACATCACCCCTTATATGGCTACCTACCTGCCCAGACTAGAACGCAGTTATTATGTGTGGGGCACAGTTGAGGGAGGGTAACAAAACTCCTTGTAATATCAAAGATGAACTGAAGGCAAGGATTATGGCAGCACATCACCCCTTACGTATAGCTACCTACCTGCCCAGACTGAAACCCCCCTTGATTATTATGTGTGGGGCACAGTTGAGCGAGAGACCAACAAAACTCCTTGTAATATCAAAGATGAACTGAAGGCAAGGATTATGACGACACATCACCCCTTACATATGGCTACCTACCTGCCCAGACTGAAACCCCCTTGATTATTATGTGTGGGGCACAGTTGAGCGAGAGACCAACAAAACTCCTTGTAATATCAAAGATGAACTGAAGGCAAGGATTATGGCAGCACATCACCCCTTACATATGGCTACCTACCTGCCCAGACTGAAACCCCCCTTGATTATTATGTGTGGGGCACAGTTGAACGAGAGACCAACAAAACTCCTTGTAATATCAAAGATGAACTGAAGGCAAGGATTATGGCAGCACATCACCCCTTACATATGGCTACCTACCTGCCCAGACTGAAACCCCCTTGATTATTATGTGTGGGGCACAGTTGAGCGAGAGACCAACAAAACTCCTTGTAATATCAAAGATGAACTGAAGGCAAGGATTATGGCAGCACATCACCCCTTACATATGGCTACCTACCTGCCCAGACTGAAACCCCTTGATTATTATGTGTGGAGCACAGTTAGTGAGAGACCAACAAAACTCCTTGTAATATCAAAGATGAACTGAAGGCAAGGATTATGGCAGCACATCACCCCTTACATATGGCTACCTACCTGCCCCAGACTGAAACCCCCTTGATTATTATGTGTGGGGCACAGTTGAGCGAGAGACCAACAAAACTCCTTGTAATATCAAAGATGAACTGAAGGCAAGGATTATGGCAGCACATCACCCCTTACATGTGGCTACTACCTGCCCAGACCCCAAACCCCCCTTGATTATTATGTGTGGGGCACAGTTGAGCGAGAGACCAGCAAAACTCACTTGTAATATCAAAGATGAACTGAAGGCAAGGATTATGGCAGCACATCACCCCTTACATATGGCTACCTACCTGCCCAGACTGAAACCCCTTGATTATTATGTGTAGGGCACAGTTGAGCGAGAGACCAACAAAACTCCTTGTAATATCAAAGATGAACTGAAGGCAAGGATTATGGCAGCACATCACCCCTTACATGTGGCTACCTACCACTGCCCAGACTGAAACCCCCTTGATTATTATGTGTGGGGCACAGTTGAGCGAGAGACCAACAAAACTCCTTGTAATATCAAAGATGAACTGAAGGCAAGGATTATGGCAGCACATCACCCCTTACATATGGCTACCTACCTGCAGACTGAAACCCCCTTGATTATTATGTGGGAGCACAGTTGAGGGAGAGACCAACAAAACTCCTTGTAATATCAAAGATGAACTGAAGGCAAGGATTATGGCAGCACATCACCCCTTACATATGGCTACCTACCTGCCCAGACTGAAACCCCCTTGATTATTGTAGGGCTGGTTGAGCGAGAGACCAACAAACTCCTTGTAATATCAAAGATGAACTGAAGGCAAGGATTATGGCAGCACATCACCCCTTACATATGGCTACCTACCTGCCCAGACTGAAACCCCCTTGATTATTATGTGTGGGGCACAGTTGAGCGAGAGACCAACAAAACTCCTTGTAATATCAAAGATGAACTGAAGGCAAGGATGGCAGCACATCACCCCTTACATATGGCTACCTACCTGCCCAGACTGGAAACCCCTTGATTATTATGTGTGGGGCACAGTTGAGCGAGAGACCAACAAAACTCCTTGTAATATCAAAGATGAACTGAAGGCAAGGATTATGGCAGCACATCACCCCTTACATATGGCTACCTACCTGCCCAACTGAAACCCCCCTTGATTATTATGTGTGTGGGGCACAGTTGAGCGAGAGACCAACAAAACTCCTTGTAATATCCAGATGAACTGAAGGCAAGGATTATGGCAGCACATCACCCCTTACATGTAGCTACCTACCTGCCCAGACTGGAAACCCCCTTGATTATTATGTGTGGGGCACAGTTGAAAGCGAGAGACCAACAAAACTCCTTGTAATATCAAAGATGAACTGAAGGCAAGGATTATGGCAGCACATCACCCCTTACATATGGCTACCTACCTGCCCAGACTGAAACCCCCTTGATTATTGTGTGTGGGGCACAGTTGAGCAAGAGAGACCAGCAAAACTCCTTGTAATATCAAAGATGAACTGAAGGCAAGGATTATGGCATCACCCCTTACATATGGCTACCTACCTGCCCAGACTGAAACCCCCTTGATTATTATGTGTGGGGCACAGTTGAGCGAGAGACCAGCAAAACTCCTTGTAATATCAAAGATGAACTACAGGCAAGGATTATGGCAGCACATCACCCCTTACATATGGCTACCTACCTGCCCAGACTGAAACCCCCTTGATTATTATGTGTAGGGCACAGTTGAGGGGAGGACCAACAAAACTCCTTGTAATATCAAAGATGAACTGAAGGCAAGGATTATGGCAGCACATCACCCCTTACATATGGCTACCTACCTGCCCAGACTGAAGCCCCCTTGATTATTATGTGTGGGGCACAGTTGAGCGAGAGACCAACAAAACTCCTTGTAATATCAGATGAACTGAAGGCAAAGTTATCAGCACATCACCCCTTACATATGGCTACCTACCTGCCCAGACTGAAACCCCCTTGATTATTATGTGTGGGGCACAGTTGAGGGAGAGACCAACAAAACTCCTTGTAATATCAAAGATGAACTGAAGGCAAGGATTATGGCAGCACATCACCCCTTACATATGGCTACCTACTGCCCAGACTGAAACCCCTTGATTATTATGTGTGGGGCACAGTTGGACCAACAAAACTCCTTGTAATATCAAAGATGAACTGAAGGCAAGGATTATGGCAGCACATCACCCCTTACATATGGCTACCTACCTGCTAGACTGGAAACCCCTTGATTATTATGTGTGGGGCACAGTTGAGGAGAACCAACAAAACTCCTTGTAATATCAAAGATGAACTGAAGGCAAGGATTATGGCAGCACATCACCCTTACATATGGCTATTCTGCCCAGACCTAGCCCTTGATTATTATGTGTGGGGCACAGTTGGCGAGAGACCAACAAAACTCCTTGTAATATCAAAGATGAACTGAAGGCAAGGATTATGGCAGCACACATCACCCCTTACATATGGCTACCTACCTGCCCAGACTGAAACCCCCTTGATTATTATGTGCTGAGGCACAGTTGAAGCGAGAGACCAACAAAACTCCTTGTAATATCAAAGATAGACAGAAGGCAAGGATTATGGCAGCACATCACCCCTTACATATGGCTACCTACCTGCCCAGACTGAGAGCCCCCTTGATTATTATGTGTGGGGCACAGTTGAAGCGAGACCAACAAAACTCCTTGTAATATCAAAGATGAACTGAGCAAGGATTATGGCAGCACATCACCCCTTACATATGGCTACCTACCTGCCCAGACTGAAACCCCCTTGATTATTATGTGTGGGGCACAGTTGAGGGAGAGACCAACAAAACTCCTTGTAATATCAAAGATGAACTGAAGGCAAGGACTATGGCAGCACATCACCCCTTACATATGGCTACCTACCTGCCCAGACTGGAAACCCCCTTGATTATTATGTGTGGGGCACAGTTGAGCGAGAGACCAACAAAACTCATGTAATATCAAAGATGAACTGAAGGCAAGGATTATGGCAGCACATCACCCCTTACATATGGCTACCTACCTGCCCAGACTGGAAACCCCCTTGATTATTATGTGTGGGGCACAGTTGAGCGAGAGACCAACAAAACTCCTTGTAATATCAAAGATGAACTGAAGGCAAGGATTATGGCAGCATCACCCCTTACATATGGCTGCCTACTGCCCAGACTGAAACCCCCTTGATTATTATGTGTGGGGCACAGATGAAGCGAGAGACCAACAAAACTCCCGCAATATCAAAGATGAACTGAAGGCAAGGATTATGGCAGCACATCACCCCTTACATATGGCTACCTACTGCCCAGACATTAGTGACCCCCTTGATTATTATGTGTGGGGCACAGTTGAGAAACGAAGACCAACAAAACTCCTTGTAATATCAAAGATGAACTGAAGGCAAGGATTGTAGCACATCACCCCTTACATATGGCTACCTACCTGCCCAGACTGAAACCCCCTTGATTATTATGTGTGGGGCACAGTTGAAGACGAGAGACCAACAAAACTCCTTGTAATATCAAAGATGAACTGAAGGCAAGGATTATGGCAGCACATCACCCCTTACATATGGCTACCTACCTGCCCAGACTGAAACCCCCTTGATTATTATGTGTGGGGCACAGTTGAAGCGAGAGACCAACAAAACTCCTTGTAATATCAAAGATAGACAGAAGGCAAGGATTATGGCAGCACATCACCCCTTACATATGGCTACCTGCCTGCCCAGACTGAAACCCCCTTGATTATTATGTGTGGGGCACAGTTGAGCGAGAGACCAACAAAACTCCTTGTAATATCAAAGATGAACTGAAGGCAAGGATTATGGCAGCCATCACCCCTTACATGTGGCTACCTACCTGCCCAGACTGAAACCCCCTTGATTATTATGTGTGGAGGGCACAGTTGAGCGAGAGACCAACAAAACTCCTTGTAATATCAAAGATGAACTGAAGGCAAGGATTATGGCAGCACATCACCCCTTACATATGGCTACCTACCTGCCCAGGCAAACCCCCTTGATTATTATGTGTGGGGCACAGTTGAGCGAGAGACCAACAAAACTCCTTGTAATATCAAAGATGAACTGAAGGCAAGGATTATGGCAGCACATCACCCCTTACATATGGCTACCTACCTGCCCAGACTGGGAAACCCCCTTGATTATTGTGTGGGGCACAGTTGAGCGAGGGAACCAACAAAACTCCTTGTAATATCAAAGATGAACTGAAGGCAAGGATTATGGCAGCACATCACCCCTTACATATGGCTACCACCACTGCCCAGACTGAAACCCCCTTGATTATTATGTGTGGGGCACAGTTGAGCGAGAGACCAACAAAACTCCTTGTAATATCAAAGATGAACTGAAGGCAAGGATTATGGCAGCACATCACCCCTTACATATGGCTACCTACCTGCCCAGACTGAAACCCCCCTTGATTATTATGTGTGGGGCACAGATGAGCGAGAGACCAACAAAACTCCTTGTAATATCAAAGATGAACTGAAGGCAAGGATTATGGCAGCACATCACCCCTTACATATGGCTACCTACCTGCCCAACTGAAACCCCTTGATTATTATGTGTGGGGCACAGTTGAGCGAGAGACCAACAAAACTCCTTGTAATATCAAAGATGAACTGAAGGCAAGGGATGTGGCAGCATCACCCCTTACATATGGCTACCTACCTGCCCAAGACTGAAACCCCTTGATTATTATGTACAGGGCACAGTTGAGCGAGAGACCAACAAAACTCCTTGTAATATCAAAGATGAACTGAAGGCAAGGATTATGGCAGCACATCACCCCTTACATATAGCTACCTACCTGCCCAGACTGAAACCCCCCTTGATTATTATGTGTAGGCACAGTTGAGCGAGGGCCAGCTTAAAACTCCTTGTAATATCAAAGATGAACTGAAGGCAAGGATTATGGCAGCACATCACCCCTTACATATGGCTACCTACCTGCCCAGACTGAAACCCCCTTGATTATTATGTGTGGGGCACAGTTGAGCGAGAGACCAACAAAACTCCTTGTAATATCAAAGATGAACTGAAGGCAAGGATTATGGCAGCACATCACCCCTTACATATGGCTACCTACCTGCCCAGACTGAAACCCCCTGATTATTATGTGTGGGGCACAGTTGAGCGAGAGACCAACAAAACTCCTTGTAATATCAAAGATGAACTGAAGGCAAGGATTAGCAACGCTACATCACCCCTTACATATGGCTACCTACCTGCCCAGACTGAAACCCCCTTGATTATTATGTGTGGGGCACAGTTGAAGCGAGAGACCAACAAAACTCCTTGTAATATCAAAGATGAACTGAAGGCAAAAGGTCCCTGGCTTTATCACCCCTTATGTAATGCCTACCTGCCCAGACTGAAACCCCCTTGATTATTATGTGTGGGGCACAGTTGAGGAGGCCAACAAAACTCCTTGTAATATCAAAGATGAACTGAAGGCAAGGATTATGGCAGCACATCACCCCTTACATATGGCTACCTACCTGCAGACTGAAACCCCCTTGATTATTATGTGTGGGGCACAGTTGAGCGAGAGACCAACAAAACTCCTTGTAATATCAAAGATGAACTGAAGGCAAGGATTATGGCAGCACATCACCCACACCCATGTGGCTACCTACCTGCCCAGACTGAAACCCTTGATTATTATGTGTGGGGCACAGTTGAGCGAGAGACCAACAAAACTCCTTGTATTATCAAAGATGAACTGAAGGCAAGGATTATGGCTGCTTGCTCACCCCTTACATATGGCTACCTACCTGCCCAGACTGAAACCCCTTGATTATTATGTGTGGGGCACAGTTGAGCAGAGACCAACAAAACTCCTTGTAATATCAAAGATGAACTGACAAGGATTATGGCACATCACCTCATATGGCTACCTACCTGCCCAGACTGAAACCCTTGATTATTATGTGTGGGGCACAGTTGAGCGAGAGACCTTAAACTCCTTGTCTCAAAGATGAACTGAAGGCAAGGGATTAGCCTTTGCTCCACCCCGCACATATGGCTACCTACCTGCAGACTGAAACCCCCTTGATTATTATGTGTGGGGCACAGTTGAGCGAGAGACCAACAAAACTCCTTGTAATATCAAAGATGAACTGAAAGGCAAAGGATTATGGCAGCACATGCCCTTACTTCATGGCTACCTACCTGCCCAGACTGAAGCCCCTTGATTATTATGTGTGGGGCACAGTTGAGGGAGAGACCAACAAAACTCTTGTAATATCAAAGATGAACTGAAGGCAAGGATTATGGCAGCACATCACCCCTTACATATGGCTACCTACCTGCCCAGACTGAAACCCCCTTGATTATTATGTGTGGGGCACAGTTGAGGGAGAGACCAACAAAACTCCTTGTAATATCAAAGATGAACTGAAGGCAAGGATTATGGCAGCACATCACCCCTTACATATGGCTACCTACCTGCCCAGACTGAAACCCCCTTGATTATTATGTGTGGGGCACAGTTGAGCGAGAGACAGCAAACTCCTTGTAATATCAAAGATGAACTGAAGGCAAGGATTATGGCAGCACATCACCCCTTACATATGGCTACCTACCTGCCCAGACTGAAACCCCCCTTGATTATTATGTGTAGGGCACAGTTGAGGAGAGACCAACAAAACTCCTTGTAATATCAAAGATGAACTGAAGGCAAGGATTATGGCAGCACATCACCCCTTACATATGGCTACCTACCTGCCCCAGACTGAAACCCCCTTGATTATTATGTGTGGGGCACAGTTGAGGGAAGACCAGCAAAACTCCTTGTAATATCAAAGATGAACTGAAGGCAAGGATTATGGCAGCACATCACCCCTTACATATGGCTACTGCCAGACTGAAACCCCTTGATTATTATGTGTAAATGGAGCACAGTTATGTTGAGAGACCAACAAAACTCCTTGTAATATCAGATGAACTGAAGGCAAGGATTATGGCAGCACATCACCCCTTACATATGGCTACCTACTGCAGTAAAACCCTTGATTATTATGTGTGGGGCACAGTTGAGCGAGAGACCAACAAAACTCCTTGTAATATCAAAGATGAACTGAAGGCAAGGATTATGGCAGCACATCACCCCTTACATATGGCTACCTACCTGCCCAGACTGGAAACCCCCTTGATTGACCTTCTCCTCACTTTCATCCGGAGAGACCAACAAAACTCCTTGTAATATCAAAGATGAACTGAAGGCAAGGATTATGGCAGCACATCACCTTACATATGGCTACCTACCTGCCCAGACTGAAACCCCCTTGATTATTATGTGTGGGGCACAGTTGAGCGAGAGACCAGCCAACAAAACTCCTTGTAATATCAAAGATGAACTGAAGGCAAGGATTATGGCAGCACATCACCCCTTACATATGGCTACCTACCTGCCCAGACTGAAACCCCTTGATTATTATGTGTAGGGCACAGTTGAGCGAGAGACCAACAAAACTCCTTGTAATATCAAAGATGAACTGAAGGCAAGGATTATGGCAGCACATCACCCCTTACATATGGCTACCTACCTGCCCAGACTGAAACCCCTTGATTATTATGTGTGGGGCACAGTTGAGCGAGAGACCAACAAAACTCCTTGTAATATCAAAAGTGGATGAAGGCAAGGATTATGGCAGCATACCCCTTACATGTGGCTACCTACCTGCCCAGACTGAAACCCCTTGATTATTATGTGTGGGGCACAGATGAGCGAAGACCAACAAAACTCCTTGTAATATCAAAGATGAACTGAAGGCAAGGATTATGGCCATCACCCCTTACATATGGCCACCTACCTGCCCAGACTGAAACCCCCTTGATTATTATGTGTGGGGCACAGTTGAGCGAGAGACCAACAAAACTCCTTGTAATATCAAAGATGAACTGAAGGCAAGGATTATGGCAGCACATCACCCCTTACATATGGCTACCTACCTGCCCAGACTGAAACCCTTGATTATTATGTGTAGGGCACAGTTGAGCGAGAGACCAACAAAACTCCTTGTAATATCAAAGATGAACTGAAGGCAAGGATTATGGCAGCACATCACCTTACATATGGCTACCTACCTGCCCAGACTGAAACCCCTTGATTATTATGTGTGGGGCACAGTTGAGCGAGAGACCAACAAAACTCCTTGTAATATCAAAGATGAACTGAAGGCAAGGATTATGGCAGCACATCACCCCTTACATATGGCTACCTACCTGCCCAGACTGAAACCCCTGCCAGTTATTATGTGTGGGGCACAGTTGAGCGAGAGACCAACAAAACTCCTTGTAATATCAAAGATGAACTGAAGGCAAGGATTATGGCAGCACATCACCCCTTACATATGGCTACCTACCTGCCCAGACTGAAACCCCCTTGATTATTATGTGTGGGGCACAGTTGAGCGAGAGACCAACAAAACTCCTTGTAATATCAAAGATGAACTGAAGGCAAGGATTATGGCAGCACATCACCCCTTACATATGGCTACCTACCTGCCCAGACTGAAACCCCCCTTGATTATTATGTGTGGGGCACAGTTGAGCGAGAGACCAACAAAACTCCTTGTAATATCAAAGATGAACTGAAGGCAAGGATTATGGCAGCACATCACCCCTTACATGGCTACCTACCTGCCCAGACTGAAACCCCCTTGATTATTATGTGTGGAGCACAGTTGAGCGAGAGACCAACTTAAAACTCCTTGTAATAATAAAGATGAACTGAAGGCAAGGATTATGGCAGCACATCACCCACCCATGTAATGCCTACCTACCTGCCCAGACTGAAACCCCCTTGATTATTATGTGTGGGGCACAGTTGAGCGAGAGACCAACAAAACTCCTTGTAATATCAAAGATGAACTGAAGGCAAGGATTATGGCAGCATCACCCCTTACATATGGCTACCTACCTGCCCAGACTGAAACCCCCTTGATTATTATGTGTGGGGCACAGTTGAGCGAGAGACCAACAAAACTCCTTGTAATATCAAAGATGAACTGAAGGCAGGATTATGGCAGCACATCACCCCTTACATGTAAGCTGCCTACCTGCCCAGACTGAAACCCTTGATTATTATGTGTGGGGGCACAGTTGAGGGAGAGACCAACAAAACTCAGCAGCAATATCAAAGATGAACTGAAGGCAAGGATTATGGCAGCACATCACCCCTTACATATGGCTACCTACCTGCCCAGACTGAAACCCCCTTGATTATTATGTGTGAGGCACAGTTGAGGGAAGACCAACAAAACTCCTTGTAATATCAAAGATGAACTGGAAAGGCAAGGATTATGGCAGCACATCACCCCTTACATATGGCTACCTACCTGCCCAGACTGAAACCCCCTTGATTATTATGTGTGGGGCACAGTTGAGCGAGAGACCAACAAAACTCCTTGTAATATCAAAGATGAACTGAAGGCAAGGATTATGGCAGCACATCACCCCTTACATATGGCTACCTACCTGCCCAGACTGAAACCCCCTTGATTATTATGTGTGGGGCACAGTTGAGGAGAGACCAGCAAAACTCCTTGTAATATCAAAGATGAACTGAAGGCAAAGTTATGGCAGCACATCACCCCTTACATATGGCTACCTACCTGCCCAGACTGAAACCCCCTTGATTATTATGTGTGGGGCACAGTTGAGCGAGAGACCAACAAAACTCCTTGTAATATCAAAGATGAACTGAAGGCAAGGATTATGGCAGCACATCACCCCTTACATATGGCTACCTACCTGCCCAGACTGAAACCCCTTGATTATTATGTGTGGGGCACAGTTGACGAGGCAACAAAACTCCTTGTATGTAAAAGATGAACTGAGCAAGGATATGGCAGCACATCACCCCTTACATATGGCTACCTACCTGCCCAGACCCCAAACCCTTGATTATTATGTGTGGGGCACAGTTGAGCGAGAGACCAACAAACTCCTTGTAATATCAAAGATGAACTGAAGGCAAGGATTATGGCATGCTCCCACCCCTTTATATGGCTACCTACCTGCCCAGACTGAAACCCCTTGATTATTATGTGTGGGGCACAGTTGAGCGAGAGACCAACAAAACTCCTTGTAATATCAAAGATGAACTGAAGGCAAGGATTATGGCAGCACATCACCCCTTACATATGGCTACCTACCTGCCCAGACTGAAACCCCCTTGATTATTATGTGTGGGGCACAGTTGAGCGAGGAACCAACAAAACTCCTTGTAATATCAAAGATGAACTGAAAGGCAAGGATTATGGCAGCACATCACCCCTTACATGTGTTACTACCTGCCCAGACTAGAGCCCCTTGATTATTATGTGGGGCACAGTTGAGCGAGAGACCAACAAACTCACTTGTAATATCAAGAAAGATGAACTGAAGGCAAGGATTATGGCATGTCATACCCATATGGCTACCTACCTGCCCAAGGACTGAAACCCCCTTGATTATTATGTGTGGGGCACAGTTGAGCGAAGACCAACAAAACTCTCAGCAATATCAAAGATGAACTGAAGGCAAGGATTATGGCAGCATCACCCCTTACATATGGCTACCTACCTGCCCAGACTGAAACCCCTTGATTATTATGTGTGGGGCACAGTTGAGCGAGAGACCAACAAAACTCCTTGTAATATCAAAGATGAACTGAAGGCAAGGATTATGGGCAGCACATCACCCCTTACATATGGCTACCTACCTGCCCAGACTGAAACCCCCTTAGTTATTATGTGTGGGGCACAGTTGAGCGAGAGACCAACAAAACTCCTTGTAATATCAAAGATGAACTGAAGGCAAGGATTATGGCAGCACATCACCCCTTACATATGGCTACCTACCTGCCCAGACTGAAACCCTTGATTATTATGTGTGGGGCACAGTTGAGGGAGAGACCAACAAAACTCCTTGTAATATCAAAGATGAACTGAAGGCAAGGATTATGGCAGCACATCACCCCTTACATATGGCTACCTACCTGCCCAGACTGAAACCCCTTGATTATTATGTGTGGGGCACAGTTGAGCGAGAGACCAACAAAACTCCTTGTAATATCAGAATGAACTGAAGGCAAGGATTATGGCAGCACATCACCCCTTACATATGGCTACCTACCTGCCCAGACTGAAACCCCCTTGATTATTATGTGTGGGGCACAGTTGAGCGAGAGACCAACAAAACTCCTTGTAATATCAAAGATGAACTGAAGGCAAGGATTATGGCAGCACATCACCCCTTACATATGGCTACCTACCTGCCCAGACTGAAACCCCCCTTGATTATTATGTGAGGCACAGTTGAGCGAGAGACCAACAAAACTCCTTGTAATATCAAAGATGAACTGAAGGCAAAGGTTGTAGCTGACACATCACCCCTTACATATGGCTACCTACCTGCCCAGACTGAAACCCCCTTGATTATTATGTGTGGGGCACAGTTGAGCGAGAGACCAACAAAACTCCTTGTAATATAAAGATGAACTGAAGGCAAGGATTATGGCAGCACATCTCTTCCCTTACATATGGCTACCTACCTGCCCAGACTGAAACCCTTGATTATTATGTGTGGGGCACAGTTGAGCGAGAGACCAACAAAACTCCTTGTAATATCAAAGATGAACTGAAGGCAAGGATTATGGCAGCACATCACCCCTTACATATGGCTACCTACCTGCCCAGACTGAAACCCCCTTGATTATTATGTGTGGGGCACAGTTGAGCGAGAGACCAACAAAACTCCTTGTAATATCAAAGATGAACTGAAGGCAAGGATTATGGCAGCACATCACCCCTTACATATGGCTACCTACCTGCCCAGACTGAAACCCCCTTGATTATTATGTGTGGGGCACAGTTGAGCGAGAGACCAACAAAACTCCTTGTAATATCAAAGATGAACTGAAGGCAAGGATTATGGCAGCACATCACCCCTTACATATGGCTACCTACCTGCCCAGACTGAAACCCCCTTGATTATTATGTGTGGGGCACAGTTGAGCGAGAGACCAACAAAACTCCTTGTAATATCAAAGATGAACTGAAGGCAAGGATTATGGCAGCACATCACCCCTTACATGCGCTACCTACCTGCCCAGACTGAAACCCCCTTGATTATTATGTGTGGGGCACAGTTGAGGGAGAGACCAACAAAACTCCTTGTAATATCAAAGATGAACTGAAGGCAAGGATTATGGCAGCACATCACCCACCATATAGCTACCTACCTGCCCAGACTGAAACCCCTTGATTATTATGTGTGGGGGCACAGTTGAGGGAGAGACCAACAAAACTCCTTGTAATATCAAAGATGAACTGAAGGCAAGGATTATGGCAGCACATCACCCCTTACATATGGCTACCTACCTGCCCAGACTGAAACCCCTTGATTATTATGTGTGGGGCACAGTTGAGGGAGGAACCAGCAAAACTCCTTGTAATATCAAAGATGAACTGAAGGCAAGGATTATGGCAGCACATCACCCCTTACATATGGCTACCTACCTGCCCAGACTGAAACCCCCTTGATTATTATGTGTGGGGCACAGTTGAGCGAGAGACCAACAAAACTCCTTGTAATATCAAAGATGAACTGAAGCAAGGATTATGGCAGCACATCACCCCTTACATATGGCTACCTACCTGCCCAGACTGAAACCCCTTAATTCTAATCATATGTGTGGGAGCACAGTTGACAGAGACCAACAAAACTCCTTGTAATATCAAAGATGAACTGAAGGCAAGGATTATGGCAGCACATCACCCCTTACATATGGCTACCTACCTGCCCCGGAGCTGAAACCCCCTTGATTATTATGTGTGGGGCACAGTTGAGCGAGAGACCAACAAAACTCCTTGTAATATCAAAGATGAACTGAGAAAGGCAAGGATTATGGCAGCACATCTCCCTTACATATGGCTACCTACCTGCCCAGACTGAAACCCCTTGATTATTATGTGTGGGGCACAGTTGAGCGAGAGACCAGCAAAACTCCTTGTAATATCAAAGATGAACTGAAGGCAAGGATTATGGCAGCACATCACCCCTTGCATATGGCTACCTACCTGCCCAGACTGAAACCCCCTTGATTATTATGTGTGGGGCACAGTTGAGCGAGAGACCAACAAAACTCCTTGTAATATCAAAGATGAACTGAAGGCAAGGATTATGGCAGCACATCACACCCCACTTATGTGGCTACCTACCTGCCCAGACTGAAACCCCTTGATTATTATGTGTGGGGCACAGTTGAGCGAGAGACCAGCAAAACTCCTTGTAATATCAAAGATGAACTGAAGGCAAGGATTATGGCAGCACATCACCCCTTACATATGGCTACCTACCTGCCCAGACTGAAACCCCTTGATTATTATGTGTGGGGCACAGTTGAGCGAGAGACCAACAAAACTCCTTGTAATATCAAAGATGAACTGAAGGCAAGGATTATGGCAGCACATCACCCCTTACATATGGCTACCTACCTGCCCAGACTGAAACCCCCTTGATTATTATGTAGGAGCCACAGTTGAGCGAGAGACCAACAAAACTCCTTGTAATATCAAAGATGAACTGAAGGCAAGGATTATGGCAGCACATCACCCCTTACATATGGCTACCTACCTGCCCAGACTGAAACCCCCTTGATTATTATGTGTGGGGCACAGTTGAGCGAGAGACCAACAAAACTCCTTGTAATATCAAAGATGAACTGAAGGCAAGAGTTATGGCTTGGCACATCACCCCTTACAACATATGGCTACCTACCTGCCCAGACTGAAACCCCCTTGATTATTATGTGTGGGGCACAGTTGGCGAGAGACCAACAAAACTCCTTGTAATATCAAAGATGAACTGAAGGCAAGGATTATGGCAGCACATCACCCCTTACATATGGCTACCTACCTGCCCAGACTGAAACCCCCTTGATTATTATGTGTGGGGCACAGTTGAGCGAGAGACCAACAAAACTCCTTGTAATATCAAAGATGAACTGAAGGCAAGGATTATGGCAGCACATCACCCCTTACATATGGCTACCTACCTGCCCAGACTGAAACCCCTTGATTATTATGTGTGGGGCACAGTTGAGCGAGAGACCAACAAAACTCCTTGTAATATCAAAGATGAACTGAAGGCAAGGATTATAGCAGCACATCACCCCTTACATATGGCTACCTACCTGCCCAGACTGAAACCCCCTTGATTATTATGTGTGGGGCACAGTTGAGCGAGAGACCAACAAAACTCCTTGTAATATCAAAGATGAACTGAAGGCAAGGATTATGGCAGCATCACCCCTTACATATGGCTACCTACCTGCCCAGACTGAAACCCCTTGATTATTATGTGTGGGCCACAGTTGAGCGAGAGACCAACAAAACTCCTTGTAATATCAAAGATGAACTGAAGGCAAGGATTATGGCAGCACATCACCCCTTACATATGGCTACCTACCTGCCCAGACTGAAACCCCCTTGATTATTATGTGTGGGAGCACAGTTGAGCGAGAGACCAACAAAACTCCTTGTAATATCAAAGATGAACTGAAGACAAGGATTATGGCAGCACATCACCCCTTACATATGGCTACCTACCTGCCCAGACTGAAACCCCCTTGATTATTATGTGTAGGGCTACAGTTGAGCGAGGGCCAGCAACTCCTTGTAATATCAAAGATGAACTGAAGGCAAGGATGGCAGCAGCATCACCCCACTTGCTGTGGCTACCTACCTGCCCAGACTGGAAAACCCCCTTGATTATTATGTGTGGGGCACAGTTGAGCGAGGGCAACAAAACTCCTTGTAATATCAAAGATGAACTGAAGGCAAGGATTATGGCAGCACATCACCCCTTACATATGGCTACCTACCTGCCCAGACTGAAACCCCCTTGATTATTATGTGTGAGGCACAGTTGAGCGAGAGACCAACAAAACTCCTTGTAATATCAAAGGTAGACAGAAGACAAGGATCACTGGCAGCACATCACCCCTTACATATGGCTACCTACCTGCCCAGACTGAAACACGGATTATTATGTGTGGGGCACAGTTGAGCGAAGACCAACAAAACTCCTTGTAATATCAAAGATGAACTGAAGGCAAGGATTATGGCAGCACATCACCCCTTACATATAGCTACCTACCTGCCCAGACTGAAACCCCTTGATTATTATGTGTGGGGCACAGTTGAGCGAGAGACCAACAAAACTCCTTGTAATATCAAAGATGAACTGAAGGCAAGGATTATGGCAGCACATCACCCCTTACATATGGCTACCTACCTGCCCAGACTGAAACCCCCTTGATTATTATGTGTGGGGCACAGTTGAGCGAGAGACCAACAAAACTCCTTGTAATATCAAAGATGAACTGAAGGCAAGGATTATGGCAGCACATCACCCCTTACATATGGCTACCTACCTGCCCAGACTGGAAACCCCCTTGATTATTATGTATGGGGGCACAGTTGACGAAGACCAACAAAACTCCTTGTAATATCAAAGATGAACTGAAGGCAAGGATTATGGCAGCACATCACCCCTTACATATGGCTACCTACCTGCCCCAGACTGAAACCCCCTTAGTTATTATGTGTGGGGCACAGTTGAGCGAGGCAACAAAACTCCTTGTAATATCAAGGAATGAACTGAAGAGCAAGGATTATGGCAGCACATCACCCCTTACATATGGCTACCTACCTGCCCAGACTGAAACCCCCTTGATTATTATGTGTGGGGCACAGTTGAGGGAAGACCAACCAAACTCGCCTTGTAATATCAAAGATGAACTGAAGGCAAGGATTATGGCAGCACATCACCCCTTACATATGGCTACCTACCTGCCCAGACTGAAACCCCCCTTGATTATTATGTGTGGGGCACAGATGAGCGAGAGACCAGCAAAACTCCTTGTAATATCAAAGATGAACTGAAGGCAAGGATTATGGCAGCATCACCCCTTACATATGGCTACCTACCTGCCCAGACTGAAACCCCCTTGATTATTATGTGTGGGGCACAGTTGAGGGAAGACCAACAAAACTCCTTGTAATATCAAAGATGAACTGAAGGCAAGGATTATGGCAGCACATCACCCCTTACATATGGCTACCTACCTGCCCCGGGCCCCAAACCCCCTTGATTATTATGTGTGGGGCACAGTTGAGCGAGAGACCAACAAAACTCCTTGTAATATCAAAGATGAACTGAAGGCAAGGATTATGGCAGCACATCACACCCCTTACATATGGCTACCTACCTGCCAGACTGAAACCCCCTTGATTATTATGTGTGGGGCACAGTTGAGCGAGAGACCAGCAAAACTCCTTGTAATATCAAAGATGAACTGAAGGCAAAGGTTCTGGCAGCACATCACCCCTTACATATGGCTACCTACCTGCCCAGACTGAAACCCCCTTGATTATTATGTGTGGGCACGATGAAGCAGACCAACAAAACTCCTTGTAATATCAAAGATGAACTGAAGGCAAGGATTATGGCAGCACATCACCCCTTACATATGGCTACCTGCCCAGACTGGAAACCCCCCTTGATTATTATGTGTGGGGGCACAGTTGAGGGGAGAGACCAACAAAACTCCTTGTAATATCAAAGATGAACTGAAGGCAAGGATTATGGCAACTTTATCACCCTTACATATGGCTACCTACCTGCAGACTGGAAACCCCCTTGATTATTATGTGTGGGGCACAGTTGAGCGAGAGACCAACAAAACTCCTTGTAATATCAAAGATGAACTGAAGGCAAGGATTATGGCAGCACATCACCCCTTACATATGGCTACCTACCTGCCCAGACTGAAACCCCCTTGATTATTATGTGGGGCACAGTTGAGGAAGACCAACAAAACTCCTTGTAATATCAAAGATGAACTGAAGGCAAGGATTATGGCAGCACATCACCCCTTACATATGGCTACCTACCTGCCCAGACTGAAACCCCTTGATTATTATGTGTAGGAGGCAGTTGAGGGAGAGACCAACAAAACTCCTTGTAATATCAAAGATGAACTGAAGGCAAGGATTATGGCAGCACATCACCCCTTACATATGGCTACCTACCTGCCCAGACTGAAACCCCCCTTGATTATTATGTGTGGGGCACAGTTGAGGAGAGACCAACAAAACTCCTTGTAATATCAAAGATGAACTGAAGGCAAGGATTATGGCAGCACATCACCCCTTTACATATGGCTACCTACCTGCCCAGACTGAAACCCCCTTGATTATTATGTGTGGGGCACAGTTGAGGGAGAGACCAACAAAACTCCTTGTAATATCAAAGATGAACTGAAGGCAAGGATTATGGCAGCACATCACCCCTTACATATGGCTACCTACCTGCCCAGACTGAAACCCCCCTTGATTATTATGTGTGGGGGCACAGTTGAGCGAGAGACCAACAAAACTCCTTGTAATATCAAAGATGAACTGAAGGCAAGGATTGTAACAACCATCACCCCTTACATATGGCTACCTACCTGCCCAGACTGAAACCCCCTTGATTATTATGTGGGGCACAGATGAGCGAGAGACCAACAAAACTCCTTGTAATATCAAAGATGAACTGAAGACAAGGATTATGGCAGCACATCACCCCTTACATATGGCTACCTACCCTGCCCAGACTGAAACCCCCTTGATTATTATGTGTGGGGCACAGTTGAGGAGAGACCAACAAAACTCCTTGTAATATCAAAGATGAACTGAAGGCAAGGATTATGGCAGCACATCACCCCTTACATATGGCTACCTACCTGCCCAGACTGAAACCCCCTTGATTATTATGTGTGGGGCACAGTTGAAGCGAGAGACCAACAAAACTCCTTGTAATATCAAAGATGAACTGAAGGCAGGATTATGGCAGCACATCACCCCTTACATATGGCTACCTACCTGCCCAGACTGAAACCCCTTGATTATTATGTGTGGGGCACAGTTGAGGGAGAGACCAACAAAACTCCTTGTAATATCAAAGATGAACTGAAGGCAAGGATTATGGCAGCACATCACCCCTTACATATGGCTACCTACCTGCCCAGACTGAAACCCCCTTGATTATTATGTGTGGGGCACAGTTGAGGGAGAGACCAACAAAACTCCTTGTAATATCAAAGATGAACTGAAGGCAAGGGCGGGATTATGGCAGCACATCACCCCTTACATATGGCTACCTGCCCAGACTGAAACCCCCTTGATTATTATGTGTGGGGCACAGTTGAGCGAGAGATAACAAAACTCCTTGTAATATCAAAGATGAACTGAAGGCAAGGACTATGGCAGCACATCACCCCTTACATATGGCTACCTACCTGCCCAGACTGAAACCCCCTTGATTATTATGTGTGGGGGCACAGTTGAGCAGAGACCAACAAAACTCCTTGTAATATCAAAGATGAACTGAAGGCAAGGATTATGGCAGCACATCACCCTTACATATGGCTACCTACCTGCCCAGACTGAAACCCCCTTGATTATTATGTGTGGGGCAAGTTGAGCGAGAGACCAACAAAACTCCTTGTAATATCAAAGATGAACTGAAGGCAAGGATTATGGCAGCACATCACCCCTTACATATGGCTACCTACCTGCCCAGACTGAAACCCCCTTGATTATTATGTGTGGGGCACAGTTGAGAAGACCAACAAAACTCCTTGTAATATCAAAGATGAACTGAAGGCAAGGATTATGGCAGCACATCACCCCTTACATATGGCTACCTACCTGCCCAGACTGAAACCCCCCTTGATTATTATGTGTGGGGCACAGTTGAGGGAGAGACCAACAAAACTCCTTGTAATATCAAAGATGAACTGAAGGCAAGGATTATGGCAGCATCACCCCTTACATATGGCTACCTACCTGCCCAGACTGAAACCCCTTGGTGTGTAGGGCACAGTTGAGCGAGAGACCAACAAAACTCCTTGTAATATCAAAGATGAACTGAAGGCAAGGATTATGGCAGCACATCACCCCTTACATATGGCTACCTACCTGCCCAGACTGAAACCCCCTTGATTATTATGTGTGGGGCACAGTTGAGCGAGAGACCAACAAAACTCCTTGTAATATCAAAGATGAACTGAAGGCAAGGATTATGGCAGCATCACCCCTTACATATGGCTACCTACCTGCCCAGACTGAAACCCCTTGATTATTATGTGTGGGGCACAGTTGAGGGAGAGACCAACAAAACTCCTTGTAATATCAAAGATGAACTGAAGGCAGGATTATGGCAGCACATCACCCCTTACATATGGCTACCTACCTGCCCAGACTGAAACCCCTTGATTATTATGTGTGGGGCACAGTTGAGCGAGAGCCAACAAAACTCCTTGTAATATCAAAGATGAACTGAAGGCAAGGATTATGGCAGCACATCTGCCCCTTACATATGGCTACCTACCTGCCCAGACTGAAACCCCCTTGATTATTATGTGTGGGGCACAGTTGAGGGAGAGACCAACAAAACTCCTTGTAATATCAAAGATGAACTGAAGGCAAGGATTATGGCAGCATCACCCCTTACATATGGCTACCTACCTGCCCAGACTGAAACCCCTTGATTATTATGTGTGGGGCACAGTTGAGCGACCAACAAAACTCCTTGTAATATCAAAGATGAACTGAAGGCAAGGATTATGGCCTTTTATCACCCCTTACATATGGCTACCTACCTGCCCAGACTGAAACCCCCTTGATTATTATGTGTGGGGCACAGTCAGAGAAGGTCAACAAAACTCCTTGTAATATCAAAGATGAACTGAAGGCAAGGATTATGGCAGCACATCACCCCTTACATATGGCTACCTACCTGCCCAGACTGAAACCCCCCTTGATTATTATGTGGGGCACAGTTGAGCGAGAGACCAACAAAACTCCTTGTAATATCAAAGATGAACTGAAGGCAAGGATTATGGCAGCACATCACCCTTACATGTAAGCTACCTACCTGCCCAGACTGAAACCCCCTTGATTAATATGTGTGGGGCACAGTTGAGCGAGAGACCAACAAAACTCCTTGTAATATCAAAGATGAACTGAAGGCAAGGATTATGGCAGCACATCACCCCTTACATATGGCTACCTACCTGCCCAGACTGAAACCCCTTGATTATTATGTGTGGGGCACAGTTGAGGAGAGACCAGCAAAACTCCTTGTAATATCAAAGATGAACTGAAGGCAAGGATTATGGCAGCACATCACCACCCCCTTGTAGCTACCTACCTGCCCAGACTGAAACCCCTTGATTATTATGTGTGGGGCACAGTTGAGGGAGAGACCAACAAAACTCCTTGTAATATCAAAGATGAACTGAAGGCAAGGATTATGGCAGCACATCACCCCTTACATATGGCTACCTACCTGCCCAGACTGAAACCCCCCTTGATTATTATGTGTGGGGCACAGTTGAGGGAGAGACCAACAAAACTCCTTGTAATATCAAAGATGAACTGAAGGCAAGGATTATGGCAGCACATCACCTTACATATGGCTACCTACCTGCCCAGACTGAAACCCCCTTGATTATTATGTGTGGGGCACAGTTGAGGGAGAGACCAACAAAACTCCTTGTAATATCAAAGATGAACTGAAGGCAAGGATTATGGCAGCACATCACCCCTTACATATGGCTACCTACCTGCCCAGACTGAAACCCCCCTTGATTATTATGTGTGGGGCACAGTTGAGCGAGAGACCAACAAAACTCCTTGTAATATCAAAGATGAACTGAAGGCAAGGATTATGGCAGCACATCACCCCTTACATATGGCTACCTACCTGCCCAGACTGAAACCCCTTGATTATTATGTGTGGGGCACAGTTGAGGGAGAGACCAACAAAACTCCTTGTAATATCAAAGATGAACTGAAGGCAGGATTATGGCAGCACATCACCCCTTACATGGCACCTACCTGCAGACTGGGAAACCCCCTTGATTATTATGTGTGGGGCACAGTTGAGGGAGAGACCAGCAAAACTCCTTGTAATATCAAAGATGAACTGAAGGCAAGGATTATGGCAGCACATCACCCCTTACATATGGCTACCTACCTGCCCAGACTGAAACCCCCTTGATTATTATGTGTGGGGCACAGTTGAGCGAGAGACCTTGACTCCTTGTAATATCAAAGATGAACTGAAGGCAAGGATTATGGCAGCACATCACCCCTTACATATGGCTACCTACCTGCCCAGACTGAAACCCCCTTGATTATTATGTGTGGGGCACAGTTGAGGGAGAGACCAACAAAACTCCTTGTAATATCAAAGATGAACTGAAGGCAAGGATTATGGCAGCACATC